>JAYGGG010000408.1:0-124493 GCA_036346245.1 Bonia amplexicaulis
TCAAAGGAAAACTAATGGTAGGAATGCTTTGAAACCCTTCTATATACGTGTAGCCCGTAGGATGGCTGATAATGAAAATTAACTTCTAACAGTATTTTGAGAAGGAAAAAACACTTTTTATGCTGTGGGAACACATTCCAAGCTACCTGCCAAACTGTATTGTGTGAATTATCATCTGCTTGGTATTATTGATCTGGTATTATGGCAAATTACATTGGTATTATTGATCTAATCGCAAATTTGTTCTATGAGCAGAGATATTACCGTGACGTTTCCGGAGTTCATCTTCAACTCCAAAGTAAGGGAGTCTTGAGGCCCAAGGGATTAAGCAAACATTACAAGCAAAAACTCAGAATGATCGTGCATGTCTGGAGGAGTTAGACAGGCCTGTTTCTTTTCGGTTTCTAAAAGCTGCTTTTCGGTTTTTCTACAGTAACTAGCTTTTAAACAGAATATCTTTGTAAGATAGAGTCTACTAGTTAATTGTAGTACATATTATACCGACTACATTTATATCGGTAAAAATCACACGTGAGTTTCTGTTACTCTGTAATCTGTCGCACGAATAGTCCAAAAGCCACAAGCTGCAGCCAAAAGTCACAAGCTACAGCAAAAAAGAACATGCCCATTCGTCACGTGGGACCATACTTATGTTCTATCTGAGATCTTCAGATATTGTTTTATGAGCAGAACAATCCATGTTTCTCAGTAGTACAACGAAGTCTCTTAGATTAGGCGAAATTTTAGTACGTTATTCCTTCCAATCGGAAACTGATGCGCCTGGATTGGATGGAATGTCTGCAGTGGAGAACAACCCAGCTGAAAAGGAGTTAGCTTCGGTTTGCTTTGTAGACACGGTTGCAGGTTCCCAAGGGAACGGCTGAGATTTAGCAAGACTAGTAATCAGATTAGAATAGGTTATTAGGTTTCCTTGTTTCCTTTCTTTTCAAAGATAGGCTTGTTAGCTTTGCTATATAGTAGTTGGCCAATTATAATTCAGAGGGCAATAAAGAATTCTTTCAATCTCAATTCTTCTGTCCCTACTCCATTTACGACGCCCTTCCTTTTGCGCCTTCCTTTCCTTCAGAGCATCACAACAGACCGACTCAGCCATCACGGTACCAGCACGGCGCAATCCTCAACTACGCACGGTTAAAACCTGTGACCTCAAGGCCGAGCTCATGACAACTTGGTATCAAAGCAATCGATCTCTTCCCACGACTTCTGTTACCATGACTCCTATTGCCGAGTTGTTGGCCACAATAAAGGCCAACGTCATCAAGATGGCCGACATCGACAAGAAGATGGCTACCATCACATGCAGGGCACCTTAGAGAAGATCATAAATCAAAAGAAAGTGCAATAAGAGACGGTAGAAGCGATGTTCCCAGCAGCCACTATGGCGCCACCAGAGCATGTTGTGGTAGCCATGGTTCTGCCGACAACTATCGCAACCCTACCACGTCTTGCCGCGGCAGTTGCGTTACTGCCGAAGCTTGCCATGCAACCATGTCACTGAGCGAACTACTGTGGTACTACCGATGCCTGTCACGACCGTGCCATGTCCTATCATGATGTTGCTGAAGGCTGTCGTGACCCTGCCGAAGCCTGTTGTGGTAACCGCATCGTGGAAATCTACTACAACGTTGCTGTGGTTTCCACCGCATCTGTCGTGGCGATTGCAGATGTCATCAATGTTGTTGCACTTGTACGTGGAGGCCACGGTCTTCAAAGTCACCAGCAAACGTCACAACATCTCGTCAACTTAGAGTCTTTTAGGGCAGCAACCATGGCTGCCACCACAACATGAGGACATACTGTTTCTTCAAGATGAGGGAGATGTCATGTGGGGCGTACGTATGTACAACACCGCCACAGATTGGGAACTGATGCGGTTGGATTGGATGGAGTTTTTGCAGTGGAGAACAACCCAACTGAAAAGGAGTTGGCTTCAGTTTCCTTTGTAGACATGGCAGCAGGTTCCAAGGGAACGGCGGAGGTTTAGCAAGACTAGTAATCAGATTAGAATAGGTTATTAGGTTTCCTTGTTCTTTTGTAGACATGGCAGCAGGTTCCAAGGGAACGGCTGAGTTTTAGCAAGACTAGTAATCAGATTAGAATAGGTTATTAGGTTTCCTTGTTTCCTTTGTTTCCAAAGATAGGCTTGTTAGCTTTGCTATATAATGGTTGACCAATTGTAATTCAGAGGGCAATAAAGAATTATCTTTCAATCTCAATTCTTCTGTCCCTACTCCATCTACAACGCCCTTCCTCTTGCACCTTCCTTTCCTTCAGAGCATCACAACGGATCGACTCAGCCATCACGGTACCAACACGGCGCAATCCTCGACTATGCACGGTTACAACCGGTGACCTCCAGACTGAGCTCGTGACAATGTGAGGGGTCTATTGGGAATTCGTGTCGTTTGCAACTTTGAATGGGTCCCACCAACCCCTGCAGGACCCCAATTGCATCTGCTGCTAGTTCATGCTCAACTTCCTATGGATATGACAAGAAAATGTGTGGGTAGCAACGATGTCTTGACATGTCCAGCCAGGAGTGCAAAATCTTGTGCCAGTAATTTACTTCAATGTATTCCGAGTATTGGTCAATTCGTGCAATTTTGTGCAGATCTAGATACAGCCACTTTTTTTTACTTATGGTTTTTCTAAATAAACAAATAGAATGTTTTATGCACTGCTATTTTGACGTGGCCTATTGGGATAATATTTTCGAAGCGGTTTATCGGCATTCGATTCATTCAACTTCATGCTTTTTCGGTGTTTAACAATATACTCATCAAGAGGAGATTGAGAGACCATGTGGAGGTCATCCCGTGTGTATGATGAGTAATTGACATCGGTTTAGGAAAGTCGAGTTTGAGTTGGTTGGTTCGGACCAAGACGTTGCGTGGTGTAACGGGCTCGGTCGGACTTGGTCAAACTTGGTCGTATGGGATTAGGTTGCATATTCTGATGATTCGACATATTTGTTGATATTATTATGCTTATATGTATCGAGCGATGCTATTTGATGTGTTTCATGCGTGTTGGTGCGGGACGTCGAGGCGGAGTCGTGGCGAGACACGAGGTGACCGGACTAGACACAGGCGGTGTCGAGGTCAGAACGGTCGAGATGTGTCGAAGACGGCATGAACTCGAGGTGGTTGCGAGTCGTGGACGACAAGGAGCGCGGAAGCTTCCCGGAAGGTACAGGAGGGGCGAAATAGTGATTTTGCGAGGCTGCGCAAGCGGAGCGGGCTCCGTTCGGGTTTAGCCGGCGTAACGGGTTGGAGACCCGTTAGCCAAGGGCTATAAATAGGAGTTGAGTGCTGCATACCCCCTCATCTATCCAATGGCTTTGGGAGAGAGTTAGGGTTTTCTTTTCTCTCCATGGATTCCAAAGGTTGCTAGGGCTTTTGCTTTTGTGCTTTGTCTATTGAGAAGCAGGTGGGAGTGCAGGAGCCTGTTGGGGCTTTTTCTATTTTTCTACTCTGCGTGAGTTCTTGGAGAGGGTGTGTTCATCCAAGTGAGAATCATGTAGTGAGAGGATTGTAGAAGAACACTTTTGTAATTTCCCTTGTTTCTGAATCAAAATGAAAAGTCCGAAGTTTGAGCATTGATGATTCCCTCGCTTTTGTTTGTAGCTCTTTTGCGTTTTCTGTTCTTTACTGCCCTTTTCTGTTTTGGTTGATTTCTTGGGTTTGTAGCTGCAGAATTTAGGGCTATGTTGGCTGCGTGTGTGCCCTGGTAGACAGTAGTTGTGCCTTCTTGCTATCTCAGAGAAAAGACTACTCTATGTAGGTGCTTCCCTGTTCTGAGATCCTTCCTGCTGTACCGAAGTGTCTCATGGTCAAAGAGTATGGATTTCACAAGTTTGTGTTCATCTCTGGAGTGAATGCCAATTTGGATTGATCTTCTTTTGAGCTAAATTGAGAAACAAAGCAGTTGTGCATTTTGACTTCAGAGTATTTCCTGTTCTGTTCTTTCATATTCTCTTTGCCGATTGCTTTGGATCAAGTCACTTGATCATTTCTCGCTGGATCAAGTCTTCAGTCACGCACCAGCTGCAGCATTTGTTTTTCGGTTAACTCAGAGCATTTTCGTGTTTTGCTCTCTGCTGCCGATCAGGCTTTTCTGCTTTTCTTTTCAGGATTTCAGTTTTTGATTTCTGTTCAGATATTCAGGGTTCAGCTCCTTTCAGTTTTTTTTGTGCTGCTGTGTTCAGTCTGCCTGATCCTTTTTCTTTTCCTTTTGCTTGTCCCTGCTTTCAGTTTTGCTACTGCAGTTCCTGTTCGGTCATTGCTGCTGTGTTCACAGTTTTTATCTCGGCTGGTATACTTACTGTACCTACAAAAGAGCAACCGATGTCTGCTGTATTCATTGCGGCAAAACAGCATATTCATAAACCGAGTTAAACCAAAGAGACTTGTTCTCCCAATCAGAGAAGAGCAGCTACCATTTGGCCGTTTCTCTGGTTTCTGTTTTCCCTTGAACTTTTGTCTTTTAGGTCTGCATTTCCTTTTGTTTGCTGTTTCAGAGTTGCAGTCTTTGTTTGCTCTTTGGTTGGTCGGCAGTATTTGTGAAGCTTCTTATCTCCTGCTTCAGTTTTCGGTCAATAGGTTTCTGTCTTCAGAACTGCAGTGTTCGGATGGGCAAGTCTGAAAATGTTTCTGACTGAGTTCGGCTGAGTCTGATTTTTCTTTCGGCCAGCATAAGCTCTTGCAGCTTTCGGTTCAGGTTGCTATTGCTATGTTGGATGGCTCTTTTGTAAAGTCTTTCGGCAAAGACTAAAATCACTGAGCAATATATAGTCAGTTAGTTTCAGATTTACTAATTTCTGGTTTTGTCAGTTTTCGGCCAAAATCTGATTCAGCTCTTGTGTCCATCTGATTTTGGTCTTCCAGCGAACTTTTTCTTACTTCATAGCTTGAGTAGCTATCGGAGAAGAATTAGTGAGTGGTTACTTGGGGCGATTTTTGAAGGCACCATTCACCCCCCTCTATTGCCAATTCCGGTCCTACAAAAAGCCCCAACAGTTTAAAGCATCAAATCGATCCGAGGAGTAGACACTTGCTGTTGGAGTTGGAGCTAGGCCTGACATTTCAATGCCTTCATGAAATGAAAAATAAGCTAATTAGTTGAAGCAATTGTCAATTACCAATTTGCTATCACTTATAAGTAGAACTATATATTATAGTACCTTCTTCAAATTTAGACAAATCCGCTAAATCGGCTTCCACATTGATGCGCTTTGAAGAACGCAACCAATCCGCTAATTAGTTGATGCGCTTCTCACATATTTGATAGCATTACGAATACGGGAAATAGTAGGAGCCATTGTCTTTAACCCATCTTGAACCACAAGATTAATAATGTGAGCTACGCATCTCATGTGAAGATGGTTACCTTTCACAAATGTACCACCACGATTTTTCAAAGCACTCCTCATGTAGCTTATAGCCCCATCATTTGAACTAGCATTATCTACCGTAATAGTGCACACATTCTCAATGCCCCACTCAAGCAAGCATTTATCTGGATGCTTTTCCAATATCTTCCCCTTTATGACTGTCTACCAAATAAAAGTTAAGGATTTTTTTGTTAAGTCGCCAATTGCTATCAATGTAATATGCAGTGAGAACCATGTAGTTTTGAAGGGTTGAAGAAGTTCATGTGTCGGTTGTGAGGCTAACTGTTTGACGAGAATCCTTCAAAAGAATTTTTAGTTTTCTTTTCTCATCTTCATAAAGGTGAAGAATGTCTCTATACATTGTTGTCCTAGATGGGGGATGGAACCGAGGACAATCTTTCGACATAAAGTCCCTAAAACCTTCATGTTCTGAGAAGATAAAGGTAACTCATCAACTATTATCATGCGAGTAAATGATGCCTAACCTCTTACGCATTGTATTGCGAAGGTACTATGGAACTACTTTGGCCATCTACACTACGTTGGAAGCTTAGTTCAGTTTGACTGTTGATCTTGGTAGGATGCTTCTTACAACATTTTGCATGAGAGACTAGTAAGGAGGTACCACTTTTTTGTGAATCATAGGCAAGGATCTGAAAGTAATACTTGCATTTAGCCCTATTCCGGTCATTTGGTAGTCGTGTGTAATGATTCCATATCTCTGATCTGGGATTCATTTGTTTCTTTCCATCTTGAGCTTCATTGGGACCAACAACTTCATCGCTACCCACATTCACATTCATACCCATACCTACTGACCCAGCAGCAGCAACATCAATATTTGCAATATCATCTGACTCAGACATCTAATAATCCAAAATGCAAAGATAGATAACCAATTAACCATTAACCAATGCAATAACCATTAACCAATGCAAGTATCAGTATGCAACAACATTACAAATTAATGGTGAGTGAGGAAGAAAGGAAGCTACACAAACACTAGCAATCTGGCAAGTATGCAACAACGTTACTGAGTGCATGTTCAGTGTTCACAACAGACTAGGCATACTGGCATAGGTAGTAGGACTTACTTTGCATTCGCAAGATCCTACTTCAGTACTTCACAACAGACTAGCAATCTACCAATTAATATTTGCCAAATGAAATAGAGAGAAAGGACTTACTTCGCAAGATCCTGTTGACTCCGTAACTCTAGCGTCTTGGGAGAGGGAGGAGGCCGGCGTCTGGGCCTGGGAGGCTGGGTCTCACCGTCTCGGACTGGAGTGGAGTCAGAGAGAGCACCGACGGAAGAGGACCACCGGAGCCCGAGCGCCGAGCCTGGGAGTGGGGGCGTAGCGCACCGCCGCACCAGAGGTCGGATACTCGGATTACTCTAGAGCATTTGAAATTTTAGATCTAGTGAATGGAGACTTGGAGAGGAGAAAACCTGGTGACTGGTAGTCGACGACTCGACGGCGCTGTCGGTGGCTCCACGTGGGGGCTTGGCGCCACCGCGCCGGCGTCTTGAGGGAGCCCCGACGAGGCGGCAGTCTGCGATCGCTATGACCGAGGCCAAGCATTGAAGCGGAGGAGGTGCGAGCACCGAGCCCAGCGGCGAGATCATGCCGGTGCTCCCCGGTCCAGGCTCGGCGGCGGCGAATCGGACGAGACTCGAGAGGCGTCGGTCTGCGGATCTGGCGAGGCGAGGGGCGTTGGTGTCTGGCCGTCTATGCTCTGCGGCTAGGGTTGGATTAGCCTTAGCCGTCTGCCGCGTGTGCGTCGGGCCGGGCCGTCAGTGCGTCGTGCTGGTGGGCTGAGACCGGAGAGAGGCGTCGCGACTCGCGTGAGTTAGTGGGGCTGTTCGGTTTTCTCGGGAAATTCGGTTTTTCCTCGATTTTTACCGGAAAAACCAAATTAGACAAATGCCACTTTTGTAGCTACCGAACCGAATACCAAATGTCGGTTAAACCGAGTTGACCTGTACGGTACGGTTTTTTTGGTACGATATAGAACTGCACAGTCCTACCGTAGTCCTAGTAGGTTAGCTGTATCTATGTTTCCCTCCGCTTAGAGTTAAATCTACAAACAATTCACAGTGGATAGTTAACTGTTGTCTGGACGTAGTTTGCTATAGAATGATTTGGTTAATATTTGCATTCTATCTTTTCATGAGTAAGTCGATAAGTTCCTGATTTTAACTGAAATTAGGATTTCACATCAACTAGTTTCCTTAGAAACAAAGATACGCAGTTCCTCCTGTGTATTCTTGTCTGCAGAAACCTATTCAGGCTCGAATGAGGCAGACACTTAATCGGCATTAATTCGTTAAAACACGCAGTTACAATTGTTAGACCTGCCTATGCATTGATTCTCTCGAAGGTACTAAATGCAGTTGATTTCTAACAATTCGACTGCTACATCAACCTGTTACAGTTAGAGATGGCAATGGGTACAAACTCGCTGGATTTTGCTATTTTAAATCTGTGCCCATGAAAAATTGAACGTACCCGCTAAAAATCCATACCCGTGACGGGTGCAGATTTTTGCTTAGACCCATGCCCACTCGGGTAACAGGTACCCACGGGTCGCCCGTGCCCGACAACAGCTGTGCAGATTGATTGCGCGGCAAAGTGCTTAGCAAGTCAATAATAAGTTCAATTTATATGCTACCATGTATGAAACAAGCAACGACAAATCCACAATGCACATCACTAGTTCACTCTATCAATTCTCAGTTCATAGTTCACTGGCATAGCATATCATTACAAGTTCACAGTTTACAACTCAGTTAAAACCAAAAGGAGAGATATCAACTGCTCTTTGTACTTGACTAATGGGCTATGGGCTGGGCTGGTTTGTCTGGGAGGCTGGGAGTCTGGGTTTATAACTCCTATGGATCGAGTTTATATTACCCATGGATTTACGGATTTGGGTACTTTAGGAACGTACCCGAACCCGGCAGACCCGATGGGTTGGGCTTTTTGCCCATTAAGAAACCCATGGGTTAAGAAATTGACTCAGACCTATGCCCTAATAGAGTAAAAACCCACCGGGTATCGGATTTTATGTACCTATTGCTATCTCTAGTTACAGTACACGCATTTCTTCGAGAAAGCCGTATAATATGAATTTGTTTCTTGTCAGAAAAGATCATAAGTTCCATGCATCTCTCCATGGTTTCTTGAGCGTTTGTTCCCAACGAAACTGCATGCATTTGAACTTTGCTCGACGTAATCTCATGTTGTCATGTCTGCAGGAAACGAAGAACTGAAAATTCTATCCTTTGCCTTCATTGCCTGGGGCCCCAACAAAACACATATGTTGTCACCAACTGGAAACAATGAGGGCAAGATAAAACAAATTAAATTCATGAAATTAAGATTAAACTTATGCTTACTTCTTTATCCCAGTTGGTGCATGAGGAAATGGTGAGAAGCAAGAGCATCTGCACCACCAGTCCGCACAATATTCCAAACCAAAGCCCCTGTTCAGAGCTCAAACCCGTAAGAAAAAAAAAACCTCCAATTGAAAAGAACAAAATAATGGAAATTACTTGATGGTGGAGCAAATACCATTCCTCCAAGATGGCAGACAAAGGCAAAAAAGAACGCTGCAGGGATACCGGCGAGGTAATACGCGGCGAGGTTGATAAAAGCACCCATCTTTTGTTGTCCACAGCCCCTAACAACACCTGCAAAATCAAGTAGCTCCATCTATGATCGATCACTATCTTAGGTAAGAATGTACATTAACTTAAATGCCTTGCTCATACATGTCGGAGGGGGTAGAGGTGGCCAAATGGGCCGACCCGGCACAAAGCATGCTATTGTAGGCTCAGTCCAAGCACGACACGGCCCATGAACAAATCGTGCTTGGTCGACTCGGCACAAAGCGCTAGGCCGTGCTTAGGCCGCCTCTCTGGCCTAGATTGCCAGCTCGGCATGGGCACAATAGGCACAACACGACCTATTAGACACAGTAGCCCATTTAGCCCATTAGGCACGGCCTGTTTAGCACAATTTTAGTCCGTTTAGCCTGATAATAATCGATTTTTTTAATTTTTTAGCCGTTTATAACTGTTTGAAAGTTTTAAAATAAGAAAAAAAATTAAAAAAACTCAATTTTTTTCTATAAATAGGCAACAAACCTCCTCATTCGGGCACACTCAAATCTGCAATCTTTTCTCTAAATTCTCTTGTGAAAATTTCAATACACTTTGTGATAATTTGGCAAAATTAAAAATATTTTTGGCAAAATCCGAAAATTCGAAATCCGGCTATAATCAAGAAAAGAGGTAACAATATTAATTTTAATATTTTTATTGTTATTACTTTTCTTTGTTGTGATGTAAAATCAATAATAGTGTAATCTTCTAGTTGTATTTTGCAGTTTTTTACATTTCTCTATAGAAAATTTTAACAATTTTCCTGTGAATGATTATAGAATTTCTTTGGAAGATCTTTCATCATTCGGGAATGAAACGTCTTCCGCACCTTCGCCTCTGCCTTGAATGGGAGAATGGACCCTAGCTATACTATCGTCAGGCTCTTCAAGTGCCGCCGTGTTTGCTAGCACCGAAGAAAAAAGATCCAGACCCAGTACATTGGAAGTGTGGCAAGATTTTGATAAGATAGTGAAGTAAGACGAGGCTGGAGCTTAGGTAAGATATGCTATGTGCAAAATTTGTCATTGTGAATTATTTGCAAAGTCATCAGGTAGAATTGGGCATTTACTCAGACACACCTAAAGATGTAAAGAAAAACAAGGCATACTCATGAGGCAGACGTAGCTGCAGTACAACCCCGATGGAATGGTATGTAACTGAAATTATAGTCCAGAGGTAGCTCGAGAATCTCTTTGCCGTTTAATTGCCTCATAGGATCTACCTTTAAACTTTGGTGGGTCTCAAGCGTTCGAAACCTACATTAAAACTATTCATAATCCTAGATTTTATTCAGTTTCTAGACAGACAACAACTTGAGATTTAGTTAAATACTATAATAATGGTCGTACTAAACTAAAAGAACTTTTGAGACCTATACATTTTCGATGGTCTTGACCTCGGACATATGGAATGGTCAGCTAGGGAGGATTGTCTTAGTGTAGTTGCCCTTATGTTAATGATGATTGGGTAATGAAAAAGATAGTTATAGGATTTAAACTAATTGATGTAGCAAATACGGGCGAGAATATTACAGAATGTGTTATCAAAGTTGTGGAAGATTTTGGTCTTACAAATAAAATTTTTGCAATTACCCTGGACAACGCTATAGTAAACTCTAGGGCACTGGATATTTTCACTCCGTTATTTAGTATATATGCCGAATCCTTCTTACTACATCAGTGATGCGCTTGTTATATTATTAATCTTATAATTACATATGGTTTAAAGATGTTATATCTGTATATTTGTGCTTTTTGTGATGCAATTTTTTGTAAATCATTCTAATCAACGAATTTCAACATATAACAACTACTACATTATGATGGGTGTACGTCCAAGAAAGTCCGGTTTGGACATGCTGGTAAGATGGAGCTGAACTAATCTCATGCTACAAAACATTTTACCCTATAAGAGTACATTTTCTGTTTTTATTCACACGCAATATCACAGCCATGACGACAACAAACTATTGACTAACTAGTATTGGTATGTTGCTAAAAGTTACTAGTATTTTTGAAACTCTTTTATGATTCCATTGTTGCTTTATCTAATATGCATTATCCATCATCTCTTTTAATTGTGCATCATATTCTTGCGATTACGGGTCACTTGGAAGCTAATAAAAATGACGTAGTATTACGAGAGGTTGTGTGCGCTATGAAAACAAAATATTTGAAGTATTAGAAAGAGATTCCGCATTTATACATATTTGTATTTATTTTAGATCCAAGAGCTAAAATCGAACGATTCACTAATGTTCTTTCACTTCTGAGTGACACTGCAAGGATAAATTATTCTAATTATTTTTCAGTTGTTTGTACTAAATTTTTTGATGTTTATCAGTAGTACGAACAAAAGTTTCAGAGAGATCGCTTGTAATGATCTCCACCAGTGTCCACCATATGTAAGAAGACAAATATGTGGGCAAAATCTTTAGTGCACCAGATTCCTCCAAAAGATCGAGTTCTACAAGGTCAAATGCTGGAGTAATCCGTACGAGTAGGGAACTATCCGCCTTTACGGACCGATGATCCGTGGATCACCGTGTGAGAGGACTTCAATATTTTGGGATGATAGCACAAGCATAATCTAATATATTCGGTGCTATCCGTATTAGCATAGAATGTGTTAATTGTTCATGTCTCAATGGTTTCTTTCGAGTCTCCTTTTAGTTTTTTGGAAGAATTTGGAGGAGAGAAGAACAAGTCTCACGAGTGAGAGGGTAGAAGTACTTCTAACTATGAAAGATTGGGAACAAGCTGACTCGCGAGCTTAACACTCTGTCGAGAATACAGAGTTGGCAGACACGTTCAACAATCTCTATGTAGACAATGACATTTACATTGTACCCTTTTTTCTCATTTGTTATATGTACTGCATAGCTATAGTCTGTACTTTTTTCTTTGCCAAGGTTTTCTAAGTTGAATTTTTACTTGGCAAAGTTTTAACAAGACAACCATTTAACATTAATAAAGCTCATTATTATATTTCTATAATTTATTTTGTATATTTCAAATTCTACCCATTATTTAGAATTATTTTATTTTTCAGAATTTTTAGGCCGAAATAGGTTAGATAGGGATCCTTGGCCCATCGGGCTAAATGGGCCTATGTAGGCCCGACATGGCCCATCAACTATCTAGACCGTATCTTGGTCGATGGCTCAGCCCATGTGCCGGCACGATATGGCCCATTTAGGTTGACGGGCCAAGCAAGTCGTACCTAACAGATCCGTGTTATGCTGGACGGTGCCGTTCATTTCCTGGTGGACTAGCAGATGCGAAGGCTTCCCCCATGATCCAACAAATACAGATATACCCATTTGTGTTTCAAAATATTTTATTTGAATTGATGCTATTTGACCTCGCTTATTGAATTAAATTACACTACATAGTATAGTTGGTCCCGTCATCTCGTGTCTGGTACTAAAGGAGTAAATTATATGCATCGATGCTAGGACGACAGGTGTGCCTGAAGGCCCAGAAAACAGATCCACAGTTCAAGTGGGCGTTTCATCTGTTTCTCTGTTGCTATGTTGTGCCAAATTTGTGCGGCACGCAACTGCAACGGGAGGTTTTCTTTCAGAGATTCTTAAATTAATACCTAAAATTCAGTTTATGCTGCCAGAATTACAAAAGGTTATTTTCCCCACAAATCTTGTACAGCTTCACACCCAAATCCGAAATCACATTGAAAAATGGCGAGCAGGATGTAATTAGTTTGTACCTGAAAGAACACACTGGAGGCCGTCGAACACGATGGAGACGGCAAGGATTTGCATCATTCTAGCAGTATACACGGCCACTTCCTCCTCGTTGCTGTATGCATACCCCCATAAATTGCGCACCAGGAACATCACAAGCCCTTCTGACGCGCCTACCACCAATGCCAGGAGCATGACAACGCGGGTCGCCAGACGGGCTGCCTGCGGTCGCCCTGCTCCGAGCTCATTCGACACACGGGTACTGCGCAGAAATATTCAGTTGCCATACATACTAGAATCATCCAAGAGATCAGTGTGGTTGAAGCTTAACTATGAGCATGCATGGTCTGTTGTTCGAACTGACCTTATGGCAGCACCAAGTCCAAGCGGGACCATGAATGCGAAGGAGTTAGTGTTCAAGCTGCAAGAATTACAGCAGCGAGAAACAGAATTAGATGAGACATAAGAACGCAATGATAAGCTGCACCAAGAAGGAAGTGTGTGTAGGACACCAGATGGACAGGACGGCCGTCTCGAGCTTGGGGTTAGGGAGAAGACCAGAGAGCAGCACCAGGAGCTCAAACGACCACCACTCCATGCTGCAACGCAGATGCATACTTAGCAACGGCATCAATCTCAGGGTCACAGTAAATTCCAGAGAAGAGAATTGCGCTGTTAATCATCAGTACAATGCAAGCAGACCCACCAGACCATCAGAGCAGATGGCACAGCAAGCTTCAAGAAGCCGAGGATGTCGCGGAACGCCTCGCCGGAGAACCCTGTCCAGGTGCTCTTGCAGGACGGCGAGAGCCTGACGTAGATAGCCAGGATGGAGACATTAGTCAGGAAGGAGATGGCGTTGGCCAACGCGGCGCCGTTATTCCCCATGCCAAGCTTGTACACCAGCAGCCAGCACACCAGCGCGTGGTTCAGAGCCGTGGCGCCGGAGCTCAGCATCACCGGCACGACGATGTTCTGCGTCTGCAGGAACCGGACATGGCACTGCAGCGGCCCGTACACGAAGAGCGCGGGGATCATCCACCGGATGTAGCTCCCCGCCCCCGCGGCGATCTCCGAGTCCTGGCCGAAGAAGAGGAGGATCTCGCCGGTGTAGGCCCAGATCGCCGCTATCGGGACGCTCACCAGGCCGAGCACCAGCATCGCCCTCTGCTTGTAGACGCCGAGCAGGTAGCCCTGCTTTGCTCCGAAGGCTTGGCCGCACAGCGTGTCCAGGCTGGTCGCCATGCCGGCCTGGCAAGATCTACTCAGTACTCGGTAGCACTTGCGACGGAAGCATGGAAATACATTTGAGCCGAGATCCTTCAGTAATTAATACAAGATTACCAGCAAGCTGAAGCCGGTGACACCGGCGAAGGAGGTGGCCATGGAGGCGGAGGATAGCGCGAGCTCGCCGAGGTGGCCGACGAACATGACGGAGATCATCTGGACAATGTTCTGCAGGAGACATCCGGCGATGAGCGGCCCGGCAAGGTAGAGCTGTTTCTTGGCCTCACTCACCACCAAGCTCTCCTCACCTCCTGCTCGTCCCTTCTTCCGGTGCCCGTGGCAGTGAGGAGCAGCTCCTCTATGCTTGCCATCAGGCTTCCCTGTGCGTGCGAGAAGACTAGACGGCAGCAATGGGGGCCGAGCAGGACCTCACGGATTGATCTGCTTTTGATCGAGCATGGTATATTTTATTTGAAGGGAAGTAGGATAAGAACACGCTGGCCAATTGGCCACCAAGCGCCGTAAGAAAGCCGACAGAATAAACGACAAAACTAATTGTCAGATAGTATATGACTCAGAGCATGATGTTTTTGGCTAGCTTTGTGGTTTTTAGCTGTGGCTTGTGGTTTTTGGATTATTTATACGCAAGATTATATAGTAACAAAAACTCATATGTAGTTTTTGCTAACATAAATAAAGTCGGTACAGTATGTACTACAATTAACTAGTAGATCTTATTTTAAAAAAAATACTCCGTTTAAAAGCTAGTTACTGTAAAAATATCGAAAAATAATTTTTAAAAGCTAAAATGATCAAGACCTTAACCATCAGTGGCTCAGTGCATCGGAGAATAAATGATAGTATATGCCTGCTTCAGATCTGAACAATTTGACACAAAAGACACCCTTCAAACTTTTGTTTTTAATTTTTTTCTTAAGAATACGCAAGAGAATTGTGTGTCATTTTTGATTAAGCACGAAGAAATAGGACAAGAATACATCATAGCATATCTTAAGGTGTTGATTGGATGCAATTGTACACCATAGGAAAATTTTGAAAATGCCAATGGTGGACTAGTACTGCTGAAAGTACTTGCGAAATAAAATGCATAATAGAGGTGATGTCACTACTCAGCATTTAGAACCCATGCAAAATTCCAAAATGCGCTTTGGCATAAAGGAAGCGTATTCGTGAAGGTGCATGAAGAAAATGCGTAAAACACAAACATTAGGGGGCCTGAAACTAGCAGCACCCTTGCATTTTCAAGAAATAATAACTAAGTCCAAAATTATACAACAAAGCAACCAGCCATTTCCATGTTTGCACAAATGCCCTTATGGAGTATGGACATTCTGTCCTTGACGAACTGAGCCACGTACTCACAAATCCATGCAAGCATATCTGTGACATCACGTTGAGGTCATCCATGGCCTATAATAAGTACTTGATTTTGTTATACTGGTGTTATTGAGGTTTGAATTTGATTTTTGGAAATTGCATTTTTGAAGTTTTTGTCTACCTCAGACCGACCTGTAGAGGTGGTTTGACCGCTGTGCAGAGACAGTTTGATCGGCTTGCAGAGGTGGTCTGACTAGCCAATTACCTCAGGAAAATTTACTAGGGAGCGGTCCGATCGGCCAATGGGTGACAAGTCCGATCAGGGTTGACTTTGGGGTGGTCGGACCAACAAGGGTGCCGCGGTTTGATCGGGTCCTCGGTTACTAAGAGTTCTTAAGTTAGTTTGGGCAGTCTAGCCGGCCTATAGTTGGCAGTCAGACTGGGCCTAGAGGTTAAGAGGGTGAGTTGGATTGAGCTGAGCTTGGTTGAGTGTGTGCACAACATAGTTGCTTTTGCTTGGGGTGCATTCATCATGCATGAAGTATATTTAAACTAACGTGGGTTAAGTTGTGAAGAACTTGTATCCAAAAATAATTTCTTGGTATTTAATATGTAGGGAAGGTTGGAGGCAACTATGGTCGACGATGTGGATCGGAACAAGGCTCAGGATGAGATAAGGTACGATCAAGAAAGCCAAGTGGGATGGTTGAGTAGAAAGGCATGATGAAGATAAGAGAAGTTAAAGGGAAGGTACGAGCAACAGTTCCGTGAATGATGCGGTCGGTGCAAGTGAGGCATGGTAGGGAATCGACATGGAGAGACTTGTTGATGCGTGAGGTATTAGTGAACCTACACATTGCAAGCATGGGGATTGCTTGTGAAGGAGGAGATGACTATGGATTAGGCTTAGAGAAATGGTGAGATCCACGGTTAAGGCAGAGGAACCGCGGAGCTTCGTGGAAGGCGATAGAGGGGTATTTTGGTAAATTGGCCAATATTAGAAAAGTGATAGTGTGTGAAATTGCGGCGGCGGCCTAAGTGGTTGAGGTTATGGATGCGCTGAAAATGTTAAGTGGATAAAGTGTTGATTCACTAGCAGGTTAATGATTATGTACGCTTTAAGAAGCATGCATATGTAAGAGTAGGTGGAACTCAACTAGAGGTACCAGTTAGGGTTTCCCTTGTGAGCTTCCACATATAAGAAGGGAGAGAGGTGGCTGTTGTTAAGCTTTGGGAGAGTTTAGGCTAAGCCTTTGAGGAGAGTTAGAGCTCTTAGAGAGGACTTTGTGGGAGATGTGAGAGGCTCTTATGGTTGAGCTTTTTCTTATCCTTAGGCTTTGTGTATGGCTAGGGACAGCTTGTAAACATTCATCTACATGTATCAATAGAGATCAAAATTTATCCAAGTCTTTCTCCTCTTTGCTCAAATGTTAAAATCTTAATTTAGCTTGGTTTTTAGTGTTTCCATCTCCCCTATTGATCTTGTTGTGTGCTAAGGATGTGTTAGTGATGAAGATGCCTCTTGGAGACTAGATTTCATCCATCTAGGCCCTTGTATTTGCATGTTCTCAGTATTGCTCGGTTTTGGCTCAAGAAGGGGGTGATTTTGGGGTTCTTGGTTTCTAGGAATTTTGGCTTTGATTCTTGTTGGACTTAGCCTTGCTAGGACATGTGGAAGTAAATACAAGGTCTTCTTAACCATCAATTACCTTCCTTCAAATGAAAAATGGTTATAACTTTAGGAACAATTCTTTTGATCATTGTTTGGAATAGGTTCTTAACATCTAGCAAAGGTGCACACCAAACTTAAAGTGATTTGAAGCCTTGGTTTGAGAGTTGGCTCAATTTGTAGTTTTAACCTGATTTTGGTGTAGTAGAGCTTTAAGAGCCAAAAGATCCCATATTTCTTATGTTCTTTCAAGATCTTAGGTTAGGATAGGTTCTTAAGGTCATGATGTATCCTTGGTTCAAGTTTCAAGTCATTTGGAGTTGTGAATAAAAAGTTACACCATTTCTTGTACTTGAAATCGTGCCAAAATTCAGCTCTATCCTAGGAGGATAGGTCGGACTGCCCCTGTGAGAGGTCAGTCCACCCCTTGGCTACTTAGACCACCCTAAGAGAGGTTAGACCACCCTATACACTACGATTATAATGCTTAGGCATGTCTAGATCCCTTTTGCTTGTTTTTTCTTGGATCTTTTCCTATAGGTGATTGATCCCTGATCTTCATAGCTTATCATAGCTACTAGAGTGAAGAGATTTGCTTTCTCTTTTGGAATTTTTTTAATCATGTTGGCTCCTATTCACCCCCTCTAGTTGTCATTCTCGATTATAAAAGTGGTATCAAAGCAATGTTTGCTCTTTGATTGACCTCAATCGATCGTGAGCATGGCGACTGGTGGGAGGTCTTGTGAGTCTTTTGATTCATCTTTTTATGACTCTTTGGTCGATGACTTTGATGAGGCTAGTGATCTTGAGTTCTTTAATCAAATCATGAGACAATGCAAAAGGGCAAGTCATGACACTTGTGATTTATATAATATCTTTGGCCACTCTTCTTGATGTTGTCCTAGTAACAAGGATGTGAAGCTTTTGTAGCGCAAGGAGGACATGTGGAATGGGCAAGGAGAATGATCATGAGGAGTTCTTTGAGGATGATCTTTATAATATCCTAATTTTTAGCGCCTTTTGAAAATTTTAAAATAAAAATAATCATTTGGAATTTTCTTGAATTAATTAAAGCTTAATTCAAAATTTTAGAAATTCAAAAGATTTAATTTGAATAAAATAAACATCGATTTTGTTAAGTTCCATGTGATGCAAGGAATTTTTTATATTTTCTTGGATTTTTCTGTATTTATTTGCTATTTTCTAGAGCTCAATTGGATTTAATCTCTTTGATGAAATTTGAAAATCCCTTAAAAATCCGGATTTTATCTCGGGCCGAATTTTCTTTATTCGGCCCATTTATTTCTCTTTCCGGTCTGGCCTATTTCTCTCCCTGGCCTGCCTCACTCGGCCCAATTTCCTTCCCGCCAGTCCAACTCACCCGCGCCAAGCCCCCTTCTCCCTTTGCCGCAATAGGTTTTTCTGCCTTGAGTTCCATCCTATGCTTGCCTCTCTATGTTCAGAGGACCGCCGCATCGCCGTTGCTGCCATGGGCCAAGCCACTCCACCACCTTCGCTGTCCACCATGGTCATCGTTGGAACCGATGTAGCTCGTTCCTAGGCCCTCTTGACGATGCCTACCTCTCCATTGCCTTGGATTTGCCAAACTTATTGCTTTGCCATCAATGCTGGAGATTGGTTCACGTTGCCAACCGAGCTCATTGACCTTGACCCTCGAGGGACATGTGCTACTGTGTGAGGGCGCTTGCCTTCTTCCCTCCCGTTCGCGTCGCTTCAAAGCCCTTTGGCTGTTGTCGTCGCCGTTGGTGGAGATCGCCGGAGCTTTGCCAGACTTCACTGCCATTGCCATGGTTGTCCACGTAATCTAGTCATGCCATTGCCACATCATCGACACCATGTGCAACATCACTGCCACCTCCCTACCTTGTTAGCTGGATGAAACCCGCATGGCAAACCCAAAAAGTGCAAACCCTATATCTATATTCTATGAACTTAGTTCATGTAGACCGTCGTATGCCATGTGGTACCCATGCACTAAAGCACTGTGCATAGACCGCATAGACCGGATGCACCGTAGGCCAGTAAATTTTCCCCATGAACTTGGTTCATGGATCGAGGTCCCACCTTTCAGCCACCTTCCAGAGAATATTCTCCTTTCTCTCTCAATTTTTAGGAATTAATTTCTTGGCAAATCTTCCGAGAGCCCGCTCTTCTCCGTTCGAACTCTAATTAACCCGATTCTTCTTCCTAAATCTATATAAAATTAAGCTCTATATTTTGGTTCTAGTTTCGCTATTTTTGGATTTTATTTGAATTTATTTATGTTTTATTTACTTTCTTCCTCATTAGATAACGTCTTCGAAGAAGCACAAGCAGGAACTGAAGACCAAGAAGTGGTAACTAAGTAAAGCCAAGGCAAGTTATGATATTTGATCATGTTGAACATATTGTTTTTAAATATATTATTTATTATTTATTTTAAATTATCATGCATTGATAATTTAATATAAACCTTTGTAACTGGTAGTTATCGACCAACTTTGATTAATTCCTCAATTGATAAGTTCAATGCCATGTGGTAGACCATGTGGGTGGTCATGAGTTTAGAGATGATAAATAATTAACATTTGGATTGCTTGGAATTTGTGTTTGTGAAAGTTTCAGTCGATCACAGTTGAAGGTTTTTGGTTCGAGTGGTTTTGGTTGTCTCCGAGTGGTTTCGATCGGGTTCATGTGGTTTTGGTCTGTTTTGAGTGGTTTTTGATCGGCTCTGAGTGGTTTTGATCAGGTCTAAGTAGGATCAGATGGTGTTTGAGTAGCATTGGAGTATCGGATGACGTACGAGTAACTTTGGAGTATCGGTCAACGTTCAAGTGATATCAGAGCATTAGACGGCGTTCAAGTGCCATAGAAGTATCGTCTGAGTGGCATTGGGGGATCGGACAGTTTCAAAGCCTTGAGTGGTATTGCTCATGGTTTGAGCGATGTGGATGAAGATTTCAACATGGAGTAGTCGAAGCTACAGGGTTCTGGTACGGTCGAGGTGAATAGTACTCAAAAGAAGTACTACAAAGAACAAATGATGTAGTCGATTGTAATGATCAAATTGTTTATTTCAAAAATTTTAGAAAAAAATAAATAATAAAATTAAAATTTAGTTTAATTTAAAATAAAATCAAGTGTTCTTGGGTTGCTTGAATTTTGGAGATTTTATTTTGCTTGTTTTAGCTTTTAAAAAGGCTTTTCTTAAAAAGTAATTTAACTAAAAACATAAAAATACTATTTGAAATAAATTATTTTAAAGCATTTGGATTTTATCTGAATTTTATCTGTGTTTTTATGGATTTTAAAAATGAATTTCAAAGATAAAAAGTATTTTTGTAAAAATTAAAGGACAAACTTTATGTTGGAAATATTTGTTCTAAGTCTAAAACATCCCAAGGGATTTTTGAGAATTTTCCTAGAATGTTTGGACAATATTTACTATTTTCTAAGTATTTTTAAAGCCTCCTTGTATTGTTTAAAATTAAAAACAAAATTTAAATCCAAAATCCCCTCCATCCGACACATGTCATGCCCAGATCAAATCCACCCCACCCCTGATCTAATATTGGCCGTCCGCCACCGCATACCCCTTCATTTTGGGTCAACGACACGGATTTAATCATCCCCACCGATTTGATCCCGATGTCTGCTCCCACTTACCCCTTCATTTTGGTTCAACGGCTTGGATTAAATCCTGCGCCGCACGATCTAATCTCGGCCCTCCATCTTTACTTAACCTACTCCCTCTCAATCCGATGGCCTTGATTTCATCGCCCCCCTCGATCTAATCCTATCCGTCCATAGCTATTTACCCTTTCATTCTCTATCCGACGACTATGATTTCCTTCTACGCCACACGTCGCCCATCTGTCCGTCTGCCGCTTTCCCTCTCTCTTCTCTCTCACCGACAGATGGGTCCCGCTTGTCAGATGCATCTCCCTCACCTCCCTTCTTCTTCCTCACGCCGCTGCCATTGCCGCATCTCCCCGAGCTTTTAATTCGGCGGTTCACTCCCGCATTCACTCCTTTTCGTTTTCTCCTCCTTTAATCCCCGCTAACCACCGTACCACGCCACCGCTCGGCCTTCAACTCTGGTGAGTTATTTCGCCGACCGTTACTCCTCGTCTCTGCCTATAAAACCCTCCCCAAGGATCCCCGTGCGCTGCTTCCTCTTTCCCCTCTGCCAATTTCCCCTCCCCGTGCCGAGACGCCCTTGTGTCGTCGCTCCTCTTCGCTGAGTACCAAAGGAACTCCGGCGAGAAATCGCCACCGTCCCGGACAGCTCGCCTCTCGTTGCCCCCACCTTCACCTTTGCTATGCATGTGTGCACATCCTCCGCCCCTACGTCAGTTGAATCCACCGCCAGAGAGCGCCTTCTCTGCTTCCTCATCACCGGCCGCCACCGAGCAACCCCGAGCCTTGGAGCTAGCACCTTCATCTTCCCTGAGCTGTCGCCGTCCTCGAGCGCCACTTCTCGGGGACCGAACATCACCGGAGCATCGCCGCACCAGAACCCCGAGCCGCCTCCGTCGCCCTCCAGGTGAGGTGAACCCCCGTGTCCTTCTCTCTCTGTTGCACCTCTCTCCGTCCCCAGCTGTGCCGCCGTCTGCCGACGCCCCTCGGGACCCGAGCACCGTTCCGCGCCGGCAAAGCCACATTAGCACATGGGCGACGTGGTCACCAACGTGTCTGCCGTGTGGCGCCCGGTGGCACGCCACACCTGCTCGGACAGTGCTACGCCAGCGCCACGCCCGCTCGGACAGCGCCACCTCCCCCTTCGGCCCGCGTGGAAGCCACGTGTGATGCCACCTCAGCAGACCCAACCCACCCGGTTGCCACATCAGTGACACATGAACGCCACGTCAGCACCAAAGCCTCCCGAGCCACGTGGCAGACACGTCAACGCCACCTGTCTGCCACGTCAACAAAATTGGCCAGTCATCAGCCACATCAGCGCCATGTCATCCTTCCTGCCACCTCAGCCGTTCCTCTGGTCCGGGGACTCGGTCCACAAAGACCGGCCCACAGGTCAGCCTCTCACCCATATTTTCCTGTACAAAAATAATTCGGCCGGAAATTGAATTCTGTTCATGACGTCATAAATGGAATTTTCAGTATAAAAATAATTTAGAAAATCAATCTTTTTATTTTTCTTTAGTTTTAAACTTCCGAGAGCCCGTTCTCTTTCGTTCTAACTCCGATTGAACTCATTCAAATTTCTAAATTCATACAAAATTTCAATCTATCCATTTCTACCATCCATTTGAATATTTAAAGTTTGTTTAGTATTCCAAAAATCTAAATTTCAAATTCCAATGCCTAGTTCATTTTCAAAGCCTCAATTTCATTCCAAATATTCAGTTCACTTCCAAAATTCAAATTCAAACCTTGTAAAATCTCCATAAAATCTAATATATTTTTATAAGTTCAAATATTCCCAGACTAAAGTCTTCCTTTTTCCAGCAAGTTTCTATCTAACCGATCTTCCGATGACTCGTTCTTCGTGGTCCGAACTCCGAATCCATTGATTATTTCTCCTAAATTCATCTAAAATCATAATGTATCCCTTAGTATATATTTTATAATTTTTGGATTTTATTTAAATTTATTTTCATTGGTTCTTCGCGTGTAGATTACGACTATTCCAAGAGTTCGATTTCAATGATTCGCAGCACCAGGACTTCGAGCAAGGCAAGTTACACCTTTGATCATGTTGATCCTAATATTTGAAATTATTTATGTTGTTTTCAAATTATTATGCATACTTACTTTTAATCAAATCTAGTTTAAATTCAGTTTAAATTGTAGTTATGCCTAAATCCTTTGTATAGCCAAATTTGACATTGATTACTATTATACCTTATCAACCCTAGATAAAACCTAGTTAGTACATTAGTATTAACTAGAAATTTTGTAGAAATGCTTAGCCATGCTTAGAATGATTATGGGTTGGGACTGTTTTTCACATGAAATGATAAACTTTTGTCGTGTATTCTTGACTTTGGTGAGTCAAGAAGGATTGTGAAATGTTTCCAAATGAAAATATAGAAACTCGGTTTGGACTTAGAAAAATGGTTAGGTGGTGGGTGCTTGCTGGCATGCATTGTTATTTGGTGAAACAATGTTGATTGCTAGGCACAAGGGGTATGTGGTTGGTGCCTAAGTCAAGTTAAGGACTCAGTCTGTGAGCTACTATTGCAAAGCCTTATTGTACTACCACAAGGCTGGTATGGGACTGTAGGGCCCCAGATTTTACTATCTAGAATCCTCTGTGATTTAATGCACTATTCCACGGATCGATAGATAGTGCTCACGATTCTGAAAATGAATATCAAATACATACCATGCGAAGCATATATAAAATAGTAAACTTACTCATGGGCCGATTAGGCCGAAATCGATAATTGCGGCGGAAGAAGAAGCACAGGTGGGACCTTCGGACATGTCCACAAGCAGCCAACTGGAGGATCGCGACCTAGCCCTTGACGTCTTCATCTTCTTTACCATCAAGGCCAAAATATTGCTGATGCGTAGTGATCCAATTCCTGATTCTGAATTTGTTGTGAGAGTGAGTGTGAGCACACTAACCACCGTGCTCATGAGCCAATACACAGAATGCAAATATATAGTATGCATGGCTTATCAAAGGAAAGACTCAAGTTATTTTATTTGCCAGAATCGCTTTTGGTAGCATTGTTATTATTAAACCATAGTGTTATTGCTGCTACCTAGAACTTCACACGGCGATTGCCATAATTGACTCACTCCACCAGATGCCATAATTGACTTTGAAGGATCGAAATGGCAACAGAGGGGGGGTGAATGGTGCCTTAAAATTCTTCCCCCTTAGACAAATGAAATCACAGCCGAAAAACAAAGTCGTAAAAACAGACAAGCAATCGGGCCATTGCGGATCGTGGTCGAAAATCAAAGCAGAATAAGACAATAGTCGGCAATGAAAACATGGATCAAGCCGTGGTCGAAGTAGGCTTAGGTGGTGAAACCGATTTTGTGACACCACATTGAAAGCCAATGAGTGGTCGATCGACTGTTCGTCGAGAACAGAGAAGACACCAAGCAATAAAACCAATCGACAACGAGAGAAGATAGTCGCGACAAAGATGAGCGATAAATACTATAGTCGACCAAAACAGAGCGACTCCGGGCGCACGATCGCCGTGACAAGAACTCAGAGAACTTTTGCCACCGAGAATCAAAACGAATGAAACTTGAAACCTAGCAAGAACAAGATATTTAAAAGTGAATTTACCAAGAAAATCAAAAGTCTTTGCTAAGGAGGAGAGAGTGCCTCGGTCGAACTCAATACAAAGTAACCGAAGCGGCGAATCGAAAACACGAAATTTCTCTGTCTTGATTTTTGCTCTCGGGAATGAATTGACCAAGTGGTCTTAGAGTATGAATCCCAGTTCAGAGCAAAAGGATACAAGCCATCTCTCAAAGAAAACACATAAAACAGAAGGAAATCAGAGAGGGCAAATGCAACAAGTAAATCATCTCAAGAACACAAACATGGAATGATACAGAGATGAATCCAATCTTTTCTATTTCATATGGAGGTTTCTCTGACCACTCCATCGGAGGTACACGAGCATCCATGCTCTTACCGAGACAACTCACACAAGATAGAGAGGAACACTCGAGCACTCTGGGACAACCTCACTTCGCCTCCCGAGACCTAACCTCTCTATTTATAGTCTCACACGCTAACGGGTCTCAACAGACCACCCGTTCTGAGAGTCCAGTGCTTGGGCCTCCGTGCTTTGCCCATTACCCAAAGTGCAACGGCTCCACCGCTTTGCCCAATAGCACCACCAACTCCGTGCTTTCCCGGAGGACACGGCTTCCTTTGCAGTGCTTTGGCATTTCTCAAAATGCCCTTTAGCGACCCTCAAGCTTCCTCCTCATGCCTTGTTGTTTTACGGTTACACCACTCGGGCAAGACCACGTCCTCTTCGGCTTCCACGCTGCTCGGACCTCAACATCTCCTATGTCTAGTCCCGACCTCTAAGCCTCACCAAGACAGTCTTGTCCATCTCGTCACACACGATCGCACCCGACCCTCGACCATCCGGACCTTAGCTCCTCCACGAGCCTAGTCCCGATCCTCCTCGTCGTTACTGTCGTGTCCATCATGGGTAGCTACAGCTCTGGTTCCTCATCTCCCGGCTCGCAACCACCTCACCTGACCTCGATCATCTTGGCCTCCGACCGTCGGACCTCAACACCTCCGTGCCTAGTCCCGGTCCTCCCACGCTCACCATGAAATAGCTCAAGTCCTGCAGCCACGGACAAGAAAACCATCACATAGCATCGCACAAAACAAGTAGACCATCATTCGGCACAATCAACACGATCCCAAGACACAAATGCGGTGGTCGTAAACCACATACGACCACTCGAATGCACAATTCAAGAAGTGGTCGAAGCTCGGCGCTACAACGTGATCGAGCGCTCCCAATTGCCAACGTGGTCGTAAACCCTTCCGACCACGGCCAAAGAACTCGTCTGTTGCTCGGTGGAATCGATTACCACCAGCGTGGTCGACGCTACCGGTGAACTTCGATCACGTTCAAATTCTCGGGACGCCACAACGTGGTCGTAGACCACCCGATTGAGTTCAACGTGGTCGTATAACCTTCCGACCACGACCACCATGGTCGTGACAAAGACGGAAGAGTTTCGACCACGACCAAACGTGGTCGCATGCGAACGAGGACAAGTCGTACGACTTCATTTAAATCGAGTTAAGACTTTGCAATAAAAGCCCAAAACAAACTCAATTTACCTTCAACCAAGGGTCAATTACTCATCATAAAGATGGGATCATCTCCACATGATCTCTCAATCTCCCCTTGATGAGTATATTGACAAACAAAAAATATGAAGTTGAGTTTGTAGAAGCCGACATGGTCCAAGGAAAGAAAATGAAATTATGACCATGTCGACAGAAGGAATACTAGAGCAACACACAAAGAGCAAATTGATCTCCAAAGCTCTAGCAAGTTCCCAGAAGTTGAGAAATTTTCTTTTTCTCCAATCTATTCTCCCCCTTTTGGCAATAAACACATCAAGTATGCAAGAGAGAATAAGTCAAAATGATGGATGGAATGGTCGATTTGATTATTCAAAGTATGCGAGCCATGAGAATTATCCAAAATGACCAAATGTATTACACAAGCCATAACATACAAGTATGCTACAAAGATCATGACTATGTATGTAAAGAGAAGCTAAGCTAACGAGATGGTATAATCTGATTTTTTTTTAATTTGAAGTGCTTAGCAAGTCAAGTCAAACAAGATTTTAGTCTAGCTAATGATATCCACAAATGATGCAAGCCATGTCAATGAGCTAAATGAAATCGAGAAGCTAGTGTTGAGCCAACTAGAGTGCTATTTATTCAAGAATGATACATTTGTTTAAGTACACTTGAAATTTTAGCAATTGAGCATAAATGACATTTTTCTTTTAGAGATCTCATGATTGTTTTCAATCATACTTTTGTCATGTGCTAGACCTCAAGCCTTATGCGATCATTCCAAGCGAGAAGCTTAAGGAAATGATCTTGGTCATCCAAATCTCCCCTGAGTTCATGCCTTGTGCAATGGCAAGCCGTCTCATGAGAAAGAATTGGTGAGATCAGTTTTTTCGCACAAAAGAGATCTTTTCTTGTTAATAGATTGTACTAACTTATGTGTCATCAAGAAACCGTATAGCTCAATCTATTGCTCAACTAAGATTCAAGACTCAACTCGACCTATTTGACATGGCGAGAATCATAAAAGGATAACACAAGGCTGACTAGTCTCAAATATGAACAAGACATGAATTAGGTCAAATTTGGCATTTTGATTAACCTATCATGACAAAGACTTGACTACACATATAAAGTCATGATCAGATTAGCAATGGAGCACAAATCATGGCAATGTGTAAAGCATTGAAAGCATGTCATAACCGGATAATAATCAAGGCTCAATGTGGTTATATTACAATGCAGAATGCAATGCAGAAAATCCACTCCCCCTCAACATGTGATGCGACTTTTAGTTCAAGTTGAGTTTAAGTCAAAATTAAAATCTAGAAGTTCCCAAATGAACTCCCCCTGAACCAAAGCAATAAAAATCAAGAGCTGGCAAATAAATCAGGAAAACAGGCAGTCCTTAGAGCATAGATAAGATATAGAGGATACTATGGCTCAGACTCACTCTCATCTACCCTATATGTTTCCAGGACAACAGCTGTCGAGAAAAACGCGCACTAGAGAGCAAACACGAACCCTGTCTACCCGAGGGTGGCCCAACCCTCGCTAGAACCTAAAAAGAAGTGAGTGAGCTCAACCTAGTGAGATAAGAAACGACTATCCCGAAAGCACAAGATAAGAGCAAGAAGTCTAAGCAACTCAAAGAAGAGACACACTCTAACCTATGCTAGAAGGACTAAACCCGAAAATGCGATGCAACAGGAAGGATACAGAAGCACAATTATTATGATAAAGCAGTAAAGCCCAAAGCTCCCCCTCACAATAGTCCGTAAGGACAAACCACCCCAAGCTCTCCCCGCAGAGCTGAAAACCTCGTGCTATCCAAAGGCTTGGTGAAGATATCACCAACGGTGGTCACTCTCCTGGCCGAGCACGATGTCACCCTTCTCTACATGGTCTCAAGAAAATGATATCGATATCGATGTGCTTGGTCCGAGAGTGCTGTCTTTGGGTTCTTAGCAATGCTAATCGCAGGCGTGTTATCGCAAAAGAGCGGAACACGATCGATAGCTAACCCAAAGTCCCGCAGTCGAGACCATCCAGCACTTGGCTACAAAGAATCGGCCGCAAAGAACGTGCTCGGCCTCTGCGGTGGATCGTGCAACAGGATCGCTTCCTCAAGACCAAGAAACGAGAAGTGCCAATGAATCGGCGGTGTCGAAGTGCTCTTCCTATCTATCCTACGGTAGGCAAAGTCGCATCCGAATAGGCTCTAAGGGATAGAGGGATGAGGAAGAGTACCGAATACCATAGTCAATGGTAGCTCGAAGGTACCGAAGATGCGCTTCACTTTGGCGGTGAGATCTGCGAGGAAAAGCTCGAACGGGCACAAAGACACACGAGAAAAGTGTATGTGGGTCTCGAGGCGTGAGGTACAAGAGAGCCAATCATACTTCGAACTCTTTTGGTCAACTGCTCATGGTCCTCGTGCAGGTCAAGTGTGGCCGTAGAAGCCATCGGAGTCGACACCGGCTTTCCATCACTCATGTCGAGCGTCTTAGGAGATCTCGGGTATACTTGCCTTGATGCAAGAAGGTACCCTCCGAGTCTCGCTTGATTTGGAAGCCAAGGAAGAAAGTCAACTCACCCATCATGCTCATCTCAAACTCGGTGCTCATGACATCCGAGAAGCTGTGAAACTAGAGCATGAGAAGAGCCGCCAAAGATGATGTCATCGACATAAATTTGACGAGCAGGAGATCATTGCCAAGTCGGCGAATGAACAAGGTCTTGTCAACTTTACCCATCTCAAAATCATGTCTCAATAGATAGGACTTAAGCCTCTCATACCAAGGTCTAGGGGCTTGCTTAAGTCCATACAACGCTTTGGAAAGCTTGAAGACATGACTAGGGTATTTGGGGTTCTCGAAACACGGAGGTCGCTCGACATAGACTTCTTCCTCAATGAAGCCATTGAGAAAGGCACTCTTGGCGTCCATCCGTAAAGCTTGAAACCTTTAGAAGCTTTGGCGATGACTCGCCTGAAGAGGCGTCTCCGAAGGTGATCGTCTCATCACCGGAGCTCGGGCAAGGAAGAAAACCAACGGAATCTCCGGTCATATGTCGTGAACACCCGAGTCTACAAGCCAAACCTTTCCTTCCCCGCCCGCGAACTGAGTCAACAAGAGAGCAAAGTCTCGATCTTGGGATAAATCAACATAGATTTTGGCACCCAATCTTGAGTCACACGTCGGCGTAAGAAGTAGTCACACGATCGACCTCTAACTACCCCACGCCTCGTCGCTCAAAGAAGCGGAAGGTCTATGTGGGACACAAGGCATTCTTCGGGTCCGACTACTACGGAGGCGAGTGAGACACCGGAAGACGCCGATCTCGCCATGGTAGCTATCTCGATGGAAGCGAGATCTACCCTCGGGACGGCGAAGTCACAACCAGAGGGAGCACGAGGACTAAAAAAGAAAACTCAGAAAAACCAAGTCCTCGGTCTTTGCCCAAAGCTACCAACAAGAGCAAACCTAGACCTCGTGTTGGTCTTAGGTGCACTCAAGGTCCGGGCTGACCACGATACGTCTAAGAGACTCGAGACGGTCTCTTGGCGCGATCTTGGCGCTTGAAGCATTGGTCAATCAAATGCCCATCCTTCGGCGGAAGGTGCAATGATACCGCCTCGAGGGGTCAAGTAGCATGAGATGGCCATATACGAGGTCAAGTCTGCGGGTGAAATCACCTTCTTGTCGTAAATCCCTTGGACAAAGCCCGCTGATCTAAATTGAACTTTCTTGTTCTTGGGCTTGACCTCGATTACACCTACGGCTATGGGTCTGAGCACGGCAGGTGGATGCTTCCTTCTATCCTCTCGAAAATCATATCCTAGACCTTGATTGAATTTGTAAATCTTCGATTGGTCTAGAATAAGATTAAGATTCTTCTTACCCCCTACAAATCTCTCGAGAGTGTTTATAAGGTACTGACACTCCCGAAACAAAGAGGCACAAGAAGTGCGGGGAAGAGAAGAGACGGCGCAGGAGGTAAGGAGTAGAAGAAGAACCAACAGCGAGAGGAAAGATTTGCTTGTGCACGCACACCGACTCGGGAAGGACGAGTCCCATCATGCTAGCCAATTGGTTCACGTCGCTGGCGTCTCTATCAAACCCTCATGCTTCTTCCCAGCACACACAATGCAAGCAGATGGTTGCTTTTCTATAAGATCCTTAGTTAGCTTCACACATTTTTCATCTAATGCAACCAATTCAGATTTTAGTTTGTTACAACAATTGCATGGTGAGCTAACAGGGTCCTTAGAAGCAAACTTGGCCAATTTGTTATTGTCATCAACTAATTCTTGAAACTGTTTGGAGACAGCTTCAAGTTCGTGAGAAGCTTGGGACAATTCACGCAAGAAGCAATAGGCTCAAGTAAGAATGTTTGAAATTTGCAATTTTATGATCTGCCTGCTTTAGTTTCATATTCAAGTTATCACAATTTACACAAGACTTGGGCGGATCCGAAGCATGGCATAAGGTCCTCTAGCATCAAAGTCCTTATCCTCACATGAGGTGGGAGCAATAGTCTCATCAGTAGTAGGTAGGGTAACAGCCATCCTACTCAATTCTAAATCGACAAGCGGACTAACATTCTCCACCTTAATTGCATCAAGCTCGGAGACGGACTATCATGTGAGGTCCTTAGCTTCTCCATATCACCGATCAAAGCACGCATGTATCACAATAAATCACGGAGGGAGCGAGATATAAGTGAAGTAAGCTCGTGACAATCTCTCTTCCTTCTCCAACTCGCTACATCTAGTCTTAGCTCTAGCATGAAACCCCTAACTTAAGAAAGGCTTCATTAAGTTGGTCATAAGAGGACATACCTCATCGAGTCGAATAGAGATCATTGTCGCCGGTTCGCCTCAAGGGCCATGAAGCACATCCCGAGAAGTCGTTGCCCTTGGGGTCTTGGTCACCGGTCCCGTCGTCGTCGCTCCATCCCTCCACCTCGGTGAGGTCGAGGTCGTCAGCGGCGAGAAGCGGTGGAAGAGCTTCTTGGCCTTCCCAAGGTCGCGAACTTCTTCTTTCCGGGGTGGTCTTTGAGAGCTTGAGTTCGGTTCTTGTCGATGTAGTCGTTCTTGCTCGAACCATGAAGTCACTTTTACCCTTCCCAAGCTTGGGACATTTTGCTCGGATGTGGTTGGGGCCACCACACTCGAAACAAATCACGGGTCCTCTTTTCCTTCCGTCCCTCCTCCTTTGTAAGCATGGGAGAATCTCCGCGAGGAGGGCTAGTGCTCATCCGCAAGTCGCCTATCGATCATCGGTTATGTCACGAGAGCGGCGAGGAGAATCCGCAAGATGGCTCGGAAGAACCGAAGCGGCGAAGTGGGATCGGTGACTAAGGCCATCGATCGAGACTTGACCGACGAGAGACTATGTCAATCTCGTGAGTCTTGAGGCGCGAGTAAAGCGCATCAAGAGTCAAGGTCGAGAGGTCCGTGGTGTCCTTGATGGTAGTCACCTTCATCTCCCAAACCCAAGATCGAGTCTGAAAGCATCGTCGAGCGTTATCCGAGTCGGAGTATGTGAGACCGACCGCTCGGAGATTGCTCAAAATCTTGTGAAAGCGTGAAAAGCACTCGTCAAGGACTCTCCGCAAGCATCTCGAATTTGTTTGTATTCGCTGAACCGATCTGCCGAACCGTCTTGATCCGGGAGGTGCCTCATGGTATGCATCGAGGGTCACCCGGATGTCGTGAGCGGACGACGGTGAGAGATGCGATCAAATTCGCCGCTCAATCCTCGTATGATGATGTTCCTTGCCTTTGCATTTGCCTCAACATCAGCCATATTCCCGGCATTGATGTTCTCATCGGCAGGAACAACAAATTGTATTTTCACCTTAGCCAAATAGCATACCCCGAGCTCGGATATATGTTTCCATTCGGCTCTTCCGGAAGGGGTAATCCAGCCATCGAAAATAGGCGGCTTGGTGGAATACTTGTCTGTTGCCATGGCTCTTTGAGACCGGTTAAGATCTATGAAGAAGAGCTAACCGCTCGATACCAATTGAAGGATCGAAATGGCAACAGAGGGGGTGAATGGTGCCTTAAAATTCTTCCCCTTAGACAAATGAAATCACAAAGAAAAACAAAGTCGTAAAAGCAGATGTAAATCGATCGATTGCAGACCGTGGTCGAAAATCAAAGCAGAATAAGACAATAGTCGGCAGTCGAAAAACATGGATCAAGCCGTGGTCGAAGTAGGCTTAGGTGGTCGAAACCCGATTTTGTGACACCGCAGTCGAAAGCCAATGAGTGGTCGATCAGACTGTTCGGTCGAGAACAGAGAAGACACCCGAAGCAATAAAACACAGTGCCTCGGTTTAAAAGTGAATTTACCAAGAAAATCAAAAGTCTTTGCTAAGGAGGAGAGAGTGCCTCGGTCGAACTCGTACAAAGTAACCGAGCGGCGGACGAAAACACGAAATTTCTCTGTCTTGATTTTTGCTCTCGGAATGAATTGACCAAGTGGTCTTAGAGTATGAATCCATTCGAGCAAAGGATACAAGCCATCTCTCAAAGAAAACACATAAAATGAAGGAAATCGAGAGGGCAAATGCAACAAGTAAATCATCTCAAGAACACAAACATGGAATGATACACGAGATGAATCCAATCTTTTCTATTTCATATGGAGGTTTCTGACCACTCCATCGGAGGTACACGAGCATCCATGCTCTTACCGAGACAACTCACACAAGATAGAGAGGAACACTCGAGCACTCGGGGACAACCTCACTCGCTCACGAGACCTAACCTCTCTATTTATAGTCTCACACCAACGGGTCTCAACAGACCACCAATTCTGAGAGAGTCCATTGCTGCGGGCCTCGGTGCTTTGCCCATTACCCGCTGGCAACGGCTCCACCGCTTTGCCCAATAGCACCACCAACTCAGTGCTTTCCCGGAGGACACGCCTTCCTTTGCGAGGCTTTGGCATTTCTCCAAATGCCCTTTAGCGACCTCCAAGCTTCCTCCTCATGCCTTGTTTTACGGTTACACCACTCGGGCAAGACCACGTCCTCTTGGCTTCCACGTCGCTCGGACCTCAACATCTCCTATGTCTAGTCCCGACCTCTCTAAGCCTCACCAAGACAGTCTTGTCCATCTCGTCACACGATGCGCACCGACCTCCCGACCATCCGGACCTTAGCTCCTCCCCGAGCCTAGTCCCGATCCTCCTCGTCGTTGCTCGTCGTGTCCATCATGGGTAGCTACAGCACCGTTCCTCATCTCCCGGCCGCAACCACCTCACTGACCTCGATCATCTTGGCGTCTCCGACCGTCGGACCTCAACACCTCCCGTGCCTAGTCCCGGTCCTCCCACGCCTCACCATGAAATAGCTCAAGTCCTGCAGCCACTGGACAAGAAAACCATCACATAGCATCGCACAAAACAAGTAGACCATCATTCGGCACAATCAACACGATCCGAAGACACAAATCATGCTCGTAAACCACATACGACCACTCGAATGCACAATTCAAGAAGTGGTCGAGCACAGCGCTACAACGTGATCGAACGCTCCCAATTGCCAACGTGGTCGTAAACCCTTCCGACCACGGCCAAAGAACTCGTCTGTTGCTCTACCGAACCGATTACCACCAACGTGGTCGTACGCTACCCGGTAGACTTCCGATCACGTTCAAATTCGCCGGGGACGCCACAACGTGGTCGTAGACCACCCGATTGAGTTCAACGTGGTCGTATAACCTTCCGACCACGACCACCATGGTCGTACAGCACTCGGAAGAGTTTCGACCACGACCAAACGTGGTCGTACGAACCAGGGACAAGTCGTACACGACTTCATTTCGTCCAGAGTTAAGACTTTGCAATAAAAGCCCAAAACAAACTCAATTTACCTTCAACCAAGGGTCAATTACTCATCATAAAGATGGGATCATCTCCACATGATCTCTCAGACTTAATCCACCAAAGACACAATTTCTTTACTAATTGTTGTCTAAGACTCCAAACAGTGAGTGACATCATTTAGTTAACCCGCTGATCATATACTTTCTATATATTTATTTTGAATCCACCAATACTTTTTGTATTCCAAATTTCTTAATAATCCAATCTTGTAATCGCTATCCACCGACTCCTCACCTCACAATTCTAATGATTATCTAACCTGGTTACTTTTTAATCCACCGAAATCATTCGTATCAAGACTTTCTAATCATTCAATCCTTTCTGCTAATCATCCAAAACCATAATATGCTTTTTCCATAATCAACCTTATTTGTCACTAATTGTCTCTAACTAATTTATCAATATTTCTCCACCAAGAATATCATTAATCAAGTTTATACTCCAATTGTCGTATCTCCAAGTTTCCTCGAATTCAATTCATCCATCTAGATCAAGTCCTAATAATCCCATTAAATCCAGCAATTACATTTACACTCTTCTAATTCCCCAAAATCATTGATCCAGATTATACCCCGGTAATTATTATTATTCCTCCGATATACTCAAAAATTCAGTTCATCCTTCTAGTATTTTGATCAAATCCTATCCATCACATTATTCCCAGCCTCTTCCAAGACTTCATACTATTTGTCCGTATCATAATCCCGTAATTTCCCTTGCACTTCCTAATTCTCCAAAAACCATTTAAATCATCGATTTGTCATATCAATCCATTTAAGCTCTATCAATCTATTTCTCCTAAAACTCTTTCTATCGTTCCCTTTTTTTATGATCGACATGAATCCACCATCTTTATGCGTTTACCACAAACAACCATCTTCTGTTCTTACGACTCTATTTATTCTTCCTGACATTTTATTTTATGAGAAGTATTATCATTGTTTTGCTTTTGAAATGCAATACATAGAAATTCCCTGAGACTTAGCAGTTTGCACAAAACATAATGTATACGAGAATGCAATAATAGTAGCGATTCAGATTCCATCCACCGTTACATGGCATCTACATCATATGCTTAATCTTCCAGCGTTGTAGCCGCTTAACTTATCACTGGGGCGACACCCAGGATGACACAAATCAGGGCCTTGCACTGCCCTTCACCTTTCCATTTCCACCCACAAATCATTTTGAAACAGAACTATATCTGGTTAAGTTCCCATGTCCGCCCATGACCGTGGGCACGGCTATTCGAATAGTTTTGACTCTGCAGAGTTTGTACACTTTCACCACAAGAGACAATCAACTCGTTGCCCCACACGATTCCTTAGTCATGTGGTTGAGCAGACCATCACAATGACTGTTCAAAATATCTAGCTCCTTTTGTCATCTCACCTTATGGGCTTCTCCCACTTGCGGTGGATCCCATCTATGCACGGGATGTTCCCCACAGTTACTAACGCAGCCGGGCTCCCCTTCCCGCAACGCTAAAACAGCTGGGAAATTTCACCCTCCCCTTTGTGTCCCTTTAGGCCTCCTCTTGCCCTTGCTTATCCACTTCACTCCACTACCAGTGAGATGAGTGCAGGAGTTTCGATAAATTTACTTAGCCAAGTTGTACTTTCTGAGACTTGTGGTTGCCTTTGTTTATAGGAGGTCATGACAAGATTCGGTCCTTAGTGGTATCTGGGCGGTTCTACCACTAACCACATTGTGCTTCCACCGCACTACTCACACACCATCGAACCATCCGCCCAGATACTTAAGCAAGTAGGGTTTTGGGAACATAAAATAATCATATCGAACATATACCAGTCATTACCACCATGACTGCCCAACCAAATTTTCTCATGATTAAAAGTGATGCTTGGGCGTTTTCACGCCCATGAATATCTATGCAACACTACGCATGACGTATAAATTACGGACTTATTTTCAAAAGGTTACTATCGTAATTTTGCTAGGGCGACAAGGTTCACATATTCAAATATTCAACAAGGGGGTGTAATATTAATCAAGGCAAACAATGGGCATATACTAGAATCTTGAATTAAGCATGTATTTGTATATAAGATAACAGCATGCAATTTGATAATTTAAACAAAAGTAATTTGCGAGAAAATGTAGGTTCAACATGATCAAAGTATTGACTACTTTGGCCAAGCCATCATGTCTTGAGTTCACACAATGCATTCTCTTGAGCTTTTGGTCTCTATCTTCTTCGAGCTTGACCTCGCTTGATCCATCGAATCTTCACGACTTCCAATTTGTAATTACGCTAGATGGTGAATCCAAATAAAAGCAACTAACTCAAAAGATCCAAATAAATCCGAATAAACTCAATTTGGTTTTATTATGGGTTAATGTGTGATTGGAAGCAATGTCGGTGGTAGAATATGATGACTTGATCTTTTTATTAGTAATCTCTTTTATTATTTTACATTTATTTAGGAAGTTCCATGAGGTAGGTTAGACCTATGAATTGGTGTATTTTGCCGAGCGCTAATATTCAGGGCCTATACTATATATGTGATCACAAAATTTTAGCTTACCGATTTAATCTTAAAGTTCGGATTTATGGCATTTTGTGATGCGATATTTTATGTATCCTCAGTTATCACTGGGCTTCATTTAATTTGAATTAGGACCTATTTCTATGGCCCTAGCTTGTTATAACATGCTCAACATTATTATTTGTTGAACTTAGCGTTATGATTTAAGTAATGGCACAATTAGTATTTCATCTACACTTTAGTTACTATTAGGCTTATTTTTATTTCTAATTTAGTTATCTGGGCAAAGCCTGCTATATAGGGTCATATTTCAACATTTGCTATTTAGTAAAATCTATCACTGAGATTTATTTCATGACGGCATGATAAGTGTTAAAGCATATATATTTTAATTATAATTAAGGGTAATCTTTATTAAATTTGGGCATTTAAGCAGGGTTGTTTTTCTTTATCAATGTCTTTAATTTATATTTAGTCTTTCATATAATCATTTAAACCATATTAATTAATCCTTTATGGGTGATCCAAATTTTAAATCTTAAATAACCTCATTTATATCCTAGTTAAATTTATTAGCTTCTCTAATTTTCCTAAATTTTTCCTTAACTAAAATGGAATTAACCAAAATGAAATAGATAATATATAAAAAAATGAAAAGGGGTGTTGCGGCCGATGGGGATCGAGCATGACCTGTCAGCTAGAGAGCGGCTGTGCTAACCACCTGATTGCGAAGGAGCTGGTGTATCAAATCAAAAGAGGTATGCGAACTGCTGGCTCAAAACAAAAACGAAACAGAGGAGGCTCGGCGGCGCAGATGGATGGAGTTGCCGAGAGATGGTCGGGAGGCACGGTGACACGAAAACGGGTTGTGGAGAGGAGAGGAGCCCGGGAGGTGGCGTGTTGGTCGGGTGATGACGAGGTGGGAGGACGGCGGTGCAGGCGGCCGGTGGTGAAATGGAAATGAGGCGCGGTGGCCGGGAAGGAGAGGGAGGGATCATGCGCATGAGTAGGAGGGAGTATAGGGAGGCTTCACCGACGAGCTAACCGAGCGAGAGATGTCTTGAGGAAGTGGGGCGGAGACCGCGGTGGCGCAAGCATGTTTACGACGCAATGAGCTGGGGAAGGGAAGCTCCGGCGGTTGGAGGATTCGTGGCATGAAGAGTCGCTCCCACCGCGAGGAATTGGAGGAGCTCGACCGAGGAGGCTGCGGTGAGATTGGTGGCGGTGGCCGACTGGGAAGGAAGCCACCGCGATCTCGGGGGCTTTGGGGCGATTCGCCGTGGTGGGAGGACGAGGGAGATGGCGCTGGTTGAGGGAGGCACGAGGCTCCTTTATATCTGTGGTGACCGGGCAAGCGGAGGAGCATTGGTCCTGCTGTGAGGCTGGGGCTCGGCAAGCAAGGGTGGCTGTGGTGAGGTGACGGGGCGAGCGGCGCAGAGAGGACGACCGAGTGGCGCACGTGATGATGGGTAGCAGTGGCTCAGAGGTGGAAGCGAGCGGCGCCACGCAGAGCAGAGAGAATGAGAGGAGGGAGGAAGAGCCAGAGGAGGAAGGAGGGCGGGGGCTGCCCACCAGCAGAGGGAGAAAAGGTGGGAAGAGAGAGGGGCTGGGAGGCCGGGCCCACAGGACAGTGAGAGCACATGAAAGAAAATGGTAGGATGGAAAAAGAGAAGAAGCTAAAATGTTTAAGCTTGGCTTTGAAATTTCAGATTTCTAATTTTAAATTTTTGTTTCATATTTGTGATCACTGATCTTTAAGTGACTTTTAGAATTTAACTTTAAATTCTTAGCTATTAAATGAGTTCCTATTATTGTTGTTGTTATTTGAGTTATACTTGTACATATATATACAATTTCACATACTACTATTTTGCTGGCCTACTTAATTTTTGCACACATATATTTTATTTCCTATATTGTCAAACTTTTCCTTGCACAATTGTATATATCTTTGTCTAGGTGTTTGTATTTAGTCATTCACTTTTATTGCTATTTATGCCATTATTCCCAAGATGAGTCTCTATATTTTTAAATCAGGTTCGTCTCTCCTTACACTGGATCATCTTTTCAGATTCGTATTTAAAATTTTAGTTTTCTATTATTTGCATTTGGGATTACTCTTTGATTATCAATTTGCACGCCGCAACTCTCGAAAAGACTTCAAACAATATCCAAAAGAAATTCATATGCCAGCAAAATGCAGGAAACAATTTTTAAATTTTCATATTTTTGAAATAACCAATTTTCGGGATGTTACATGACAGTCCTGGCTGATTAATTTGCAGGTCCCAACCTGAGTCTCGTTGTAGGTTGAAAGTGAGCGTGGCATAGGCCATGAGAAGTCTCACTCGGCTCAAGAGGGGTCTCGATCACATTGGATTCATTCACGGGTGAAACCTCAGTGTTGACTTGGTCAGGTTGAAGGCTTTGCATTGTAAAGGCCTTGTTATGATTTTCTCAGTCGCATGCCTACGGAAGCGTGTAATGGCCGACATTATGAGATTATCATATTTTATGGGTAAAACTGTACAACCTCTGCAGAGTGTATAATCTATCCTAGATAGCCGTGCCCGTGGTCATGGGCAAGCTGAGTAAAGTTTTTCATGGATTAGACTTTGTTTTTCAAAATAATTTATGAAAACCTTATGGATGGATGGAATCCATGAGAGATTAAAAAGCATTTGGATGGATGGAATCCATATGAGATCTTTTTTGGAAAAGATGGTCTGGGTGAGATGCCCGTGGATAGGTTAGTGTTTGGTTGGAGCCTGCACTAACGATATTATTTTGTTAAAATCTTATTTCTATCTATTGTATCAAATTCAGCTTTTGTACTTACTTTACGATATTTACTCCAATATTGATTTTTGTGCAAATAACTATATTATGCCTTCCTTTGTCAATCCTTATGAATGCATCAACTCTGTTAAACCTCCTGGTGTAACTTATGGAGTACTTTATGTGCTCATGTTGCTCAATTCATCATTTTTTAGAGGACAACTTCGACTTCGGTGAGGATCAGAACGTCTAGGCCGCGTCTTACTGTCATTTGCCTATGGGCAGGCTCAGTGGGCTTCTTCCGCTGCTTATATTTAATTTTGGCTTATGTGCCATTGAGGTAAACTTTGGCCATCATGCCCATATTCAGTTAAATAAAGTTTGTCATTTTGCTTGATATGTATCCCTGTTATCACTATGTGCACTAGCGATTCCTGGACTAGTGCAATTTACACAGAGGGTTCTGGAGTTGTTGCTTTGAGATTCGACATCGGTACTCGGAAGAGTACTATAGTAGTGGTCGAACTCGGTAGTTGGTAGTCAAAAGATCTTGGTACTCGGTAGTGAAAAGGACTTGATACTCAATATTCGGAAGGACTAGGTTCAGAAGGACTAGGTACTCGAAGTCGGAAGGACTTGGTTCTTAGAAATTGGTAGGGCTTGGTACTCATAATCAGAAGGACCTGGTACTCGATAGTCGTAGACTTTTTAGATCGATAGTCATATACTTTACTGGTTGATAGTCTGAGACTTTGTGGTCGGTACTCATAGACTTCATGGTCGGTACGAGTGCTTCAACACTCGTGATCTTCAAGTACCTCGAATACTCGTGTTGGGTCAGTGGTTGATTGATCTGGTCGTAGCGGTTGTCGGTGATACTTGGTGATCGATGGTGTAGTGATTGGTTGGTGATTAATTGTTGTAGACTTGGCAATTGGGTGTCTTAGTCATAGCGATCGATACTTGGTAATCGTACTAGATGGTTCTATGGTCGATAAAGATGCTTGTTATTTCCAAGTGTTCCGAGCGATGGTATTTTCCGAGTACTTGTGTTCGAGTACTCGATGAGCTAGCAACCAGTCTTGTACAACGGTTTTAACCAGTCGTAATGAGTGATCTGATGTTGATGCTTTGGAAAGAGATGGTATTTGTGGTTGTGGATGATGCGTTTGATGCTGAGTGATGGTTAAAGGTATGGTTTGAGTGTGTGGACTGATGACGGTCAAGTTGGGAAGAACTTGTGCCGGGGAAAATGTTCTTTGGTCTTTGTTGTGCAGGATGGCGTGGAGATGATCATGGTCCGTGACGAGGAGGACTAGGACTAGGATGGGGAAATCTGAGGTCCAGGTAGTTGAGGATGTCACGTGAAGTGGTCGGGTTCATGCTGGAGCACATGGAGCACCCGGAGGTTTCGACACGTAAGGATGATGCGTGGAGGAGATAGGAGAGGTGCAGTCTCGAAGGCTTCGACGTGTGATAATGATGCGTGATGGAGATATAGGAGGTGTTGTCTTAGAGGCTTCGTCATGTGGTGAGATTTGAAACATTATGGAAGGAGTCTGTAACGGGAAGGATTGGAGATATTGGAAAACCTGTGTTTGGAAGTGTTTCGAGTCCCTTAATTTACAAAAGGGATAGGATTGCATGTCCAGTTTGATAAGGACGCGGTTTAGGGCTCTAGCATATAAAAGAAGGGGAGAGGCTAAGTGTTTAGCTGTGGCTTTTGAGGATTTGTGGCTTTGCGAGTCTTTTTGTGCTAGAGTTTTAGGGGTGCCGTGAGTGTGCTTTGTAGTCACAAAACATGATTTAGAAGTAATAGATCAGATTGATTCCAAGAAAAGTTAGTCGGCATCTGTAACATCCCGAAATTTGGTTATTTCAAAAATATGGAATTTTAAAATCATTTCCTGCATTTTGTTGGCCTTTAAATTTCTTTTGACTATTTAGTTGAAATCTTTTTGAGATTTATGGCATGCAAATTAAATATCAAAGAGTAACTCCAAATGCAAGTAATAGAAAATTAGAATTATAAATACGAATCTGAAAAGATGATCCAGTATAAGAAAAGTGGAACCCGATTTAAAATATAAAAGCTTATAATTGGGAATGATGACATAAAGAGCAATAAAAGTGTGCAAAGGAAAGTTTAGCAATATATATATATATATAGGAAAAATCTTTTCTACACCCGGGTGTAGTTACTCCCACCTCTAATATACCACCTAAACAAACATAAAATACTCCTTTATCACTTTAGGTATACTCGTATAGTAATTATAAGATACTCCATGTGAACCACAAGAAAAATTACAAGGAAACCATAGTTTTACCATATTTTAGAAATACCTTCATATACACACATAAAAGGAGTATGTCTATAAAATATACATACTACCTCGAAAATTGTTCATACCACCTAGATAGTCTTAAATACTGTGATACTACATGTACATACCCTCCGTTACGAGATACTTCTAACGTTGTGAGATACGACATAGGAGTAACTACACCGGTGTAGAAAAGAGGCTTATATATATATATATATATATATATATATATATATATATATATATATATATATATATATATATATATATATATGTGTGTGTGTGTGTGTGTGTGTGTAGGACCGAAATGGCAGCAGATGGGAGGTGAATGGTGCCTTTTAAAATAATTTTGCTTATTGACCGAAGAAACTCACCGAAGAAATAAAACCGGACCAAAATAATATTCTCAGACGAACAGGCAGAAAATGAACTTCACAGACAAAGCAAAGAGCAAGACTGAAATCTGCAAGAACTATTTTGACTGAAAACCAACAAGACAAAACTAAGCAAAGTTCAGTGCTACAGATCAGTCTTGCCGACGGGAACAAGTTCTGCAGAGGCAAGCCGAAAGACATAAAACAGAGAGGAAAATAATCTTGCCGAAAACGAAAACATTCACTGGAAGAATCACAACCAAGCTCACAGAGTTGTTATCTGAAGAAACAACACTAATCCTGAACATAGATTTCCCTGAGAAGAAATAAATGAACCAGACCCAAGGCTACAAAATCATATTCGGCCTATGCAGTTCAGAGGAGGAAAATACACTGAAAACAGCAGGTACAGTAACCGAAGGCAGCTGCTGTAGCAGACAAAAGGAATTAAAGAGCTGAATAAAACTGCTGCCAGCCGAACAGCCCAAAAGAAAAGGGCAGCTGCTGCCAACCAAACTCTTAAAACAGCACATAGAGACTAACAATCAATCGGTTTTTGCTGCCTGCAGTCTTTGCGGCCGGACACCAAAAAGCAAATCGGAAGAACTCAGCTTGCTGCCTAAAACAAGAGAGTGGAATAGCTGTCCTTGGCTGAAATCAAAACAGAACTGTTACCAAAAGAAAAAGCAGTGCAGAAAGCAAAAAGAAGACTTAGAAACACTTTGATGCTGCAGCCGAAAAGAGTAAAGAAAATAATCTTCTTGCTGCAGCCAAAGATATCACAATAGCGAACCAACAGAGAGGATACGAAGGACTTCAAAAAACCAAAACTGCTGCTCCAACAAAAATGGCTCTCAAGAGATTACTTACCCCAAAAAAAAGGTTTTGATGAGGTTTCACAAAAGAGAACAAAATAGATAAACAGACACTCAAACCAAAAACATCATAAAGAAGAACAAGGATCAAGAACAGAAAGAAAACTTCCGATTTCATTCCAATAAAAAGGAGTCCCGATACGCATGGACATTAGAACAAGAAAGATTACAAGACTCTCAATCCATCTTCTCCCTCTCAATCCTCAAAAACACCAAGAGCCTCACATGCTTCTTGGGAGGAACACACACAAAATGGAGAGCAAAGACACAAAAACCCTCAAAGGGGTATGCAGCCCCAACACCTATTTATAGCCCTTGGCTAACGATTCTCCAACCCGTTCGCCGGCTAAACCCTAACGGTTGCCTCCGCTTGTGCAGCCTCGCGAAATTACCGACCGCCCCTCGCACCTTCGGGAAGCTTCCGCTCCTTGTCGCTCACGCACGACCGCACCGACTCGACCGACTGGACCTCCGACTCCTCCGAGTCGGTCCCGGCCTGTTCCGCCGCACATCACCGCAACGGTATCCGACCCCGACCTCCGACTCCTCCCCGAGCCTAGTTCCGATCCACCTCGCCGCTGCCCGTCGTGTCCACCTCCGGTAGCTCCAGCTCCGGTTCCTCATCTCCTGGCTCGCAACCACCTCAGCAGCCTCGATCATCCTCGACGTCTCCGACCGTCCGGACCTCAACACCTCCCGTGCCTAGTCCCGGTCCTCCCACGCCTCACCATGACCTAGCTCAAGTCCTGCGGTCACACGTACAAGAAAACCATCACATAGCACCGCATCAAACAAAGATAATCATCATTAACCACAACGAAACCGCCGACGACCGGGTCCCACTTGTCACCGCGAAGGAGCGGAGCCGTGCTGCCGGGCCCCGCTGTCGGCCACCGCATGAGCGTGAGCCGCAGCCGCCGGGCCCCACGTGTCAGCGCCCGCGTGAGCACGTCCGGCTGACAGTGGGCCCCATTTGTCATATTTTATTATTTTTAGGATTTAACCAAACCGAAGGTTTTAAAATGGGCATAACTTATTCATTTTAACCCCAAATTGAACGAAACAAATTTTTAAATTCATATAAATTCAAGATCTGTCCAATGGAACCAAAATTGTAATTTTTAAGCTCATTTGAAATTAGAAAGTAATTTAGAAAACTAATAAATTTAACTAGGTTGTAAATGAGATTATTGAAAGATTTAAATTTAGAATTAGACCATATATGGTTAATTAATATGAGTTGAGCAATCATCTAAAAGGGCTAATTATTAAATTTAGAGCAAATAAATATGACTTTAGTTAAATATTCACACTTAATAAAGACTACTCTTAATTATAATATATGCCCTAATATTCATCATGTCGCCATTAAAATAACTCCCCATGGTAGATTTAGATAAATAGTAATATTGCATTAAGAATTTGTAAGACAAGCCTTGTTAGACAAATAAAATATGAACTAGAAATAAAGCTAAACGTTGTAAGCGTTGCTTAAGTGAAACTTGAGCCCTGAATACAGCACTCGACAAAATAATGCTGCACTAATCTCGTACATTGAATCATGAGTCTAACCTGACTCATGGAACTTCCTAAATAAATACACAAATAATAAAAAGAGATTATTAATAAAAAGACCGAGTCATCGTATTCTACCACCGACCATGCCTCAAACCACCCGGATCACCCATTAACTCATAATGAAACTAAATTGAGTTTATTCAGATTTATTTGGATCTTTTGAGTTATTTGCTTTTATTTGGATTCAGTCGTTTATCGCGTAATTAGAAATGGGAGCTCCGAAGAATCAGTGGGTCAAGCGAGGCCAAGATCGAGGTGAAGATAAAGACCAGAAGCTCAGGACCTTCGAATGAGAAAACGTTGATGAGCTCAAGACCGCGGTAAACCGCACCAGGCGTGTCAATACTTTGATCATGTTGAACCTACTTTTCTGCAAATTACTTTTGTTTAAATTATCAAATTGCATGCTATTATTTTATATGCAAGTACATGTTTAATTTAAGATCCTAGTTATATGACCATGTTTACCTTGACTAATATTACACCCTCTTTTGAATACTTGATTATGTGAACCTTGTCACCCTAGCAAAATTATAATAGCAATCCTTCGAAAATAAGTCCGTAACTATGTGCCATGCTAAGTATTGCTTAGATATTCATGGGCGTGAGAACGCCCAAGCATCACTTTCAAACATGTGAGAATTTGGTTGGGCAGTCATTGTGATGATGATTGGTATATGTTGGTATGAATATTTTATGTTCCCAAAAATCCTACTTGCTTGAAAATCTGGGCGGATGGTGCGAGGGTGTCAGTGTGAAAGTGGTGCAGTGGAAGCACAAAAAGGGATAGTGACAGAACCGCCCAGATAACCCTAAGGATCGAATCTTGTGATAGCCTCCCAAGGTACAACAGTACAACCACATGCTAGCAAAGTGTAGGCAGGGCTAACTAATTTGCATAGCTCTAGTGTGGTTACGTGAAGGTATGGACACGAGCAAAGGGATGGATGATCTCATCCCCGCCTTTGCCCGTGATGGCTCACGAGGGACCCTTCTCGAGGGATGGTCGCATCCTATAGAAGATAGACCTTAGCGGACGTAACCACAAGTACGATTATGCATTGTAACAGTCCTATCATAATCTACTCAATTGCATGGCTAAGGAATCATGTGGGGCAACGAGCAGGTTTCTCTCTTGTGGGTAAAGTGTACAAACTCTGTAGAGTAAGAACTATTCGAATAGCCGTGCCCACGGTCAAGGGCGGACATGGGAACTTAACTAGATATAGTTCTATTTCAAAAACTTTGTAGGTGGAAATGGAAAGTGGAGGGCAGAGAAAGGCCCTTAGTTGAGTTGTCCTGGGGGTCGTCCCAGTGGTAAGTTAAGCGGTTATAACGCTGAAAGGTTAAGCGTATGGTGTAGAGACTATGAAATGGTGGATGGAATCTGGATCGCTATTACTATTGCATTTTCACATTATGTTTTTGTTCAAACTGCTAAGTCTCAGGAAGTTTTTATGTATTATATTTCAAAAGCAAATAATGGCAATGCTTCTCCTAAATTAAAATGCCAGAAAGAACAAAGTGGGTTGTAAGAAAAAGAAGATGACTGTTGTGGAAAATACATAATAATGTTTGGTGGATTCATGTCGATTATAAATAAGGGAATGAAAGAAAGGAGTTTAGGAGAAATAAATTGGTGGAGTCTAAATGAATAGATAGGCTAGATAGGTGATTTAAATGATTTTGGAGGATAAGAAGGGTGAAAAGGTAATTGTTGGTATTAATGGGATTAATAGGATTTGATCTAGATGTATGAATTGAATTGGTGGAAATTTGGAGATATGAGAACTGGGGTATAAACTTGATTAATGATAATCTTGGTGGAGAACTACCGGTGAATTAGTCAGAGTTAGATGATGAAAAGTAAGGATTAATTATGGGAAGAGTAAATTTCAAAATTGGATCATTAACAGAAAGGACTGAATTGTTAGAATATTTCTGATACAAGTAATTTCGGTGGTTTAAAAAGTAATCATGTTAGAGAACCATTAGAATTCAGAAGTGAAGAGTTGGTGATTTGTGATTGCAAGACTGGATTATTAGGAATCCGGAATACAAAGGTATTGGTGGATTCGAATAGAGAATATGTATATAGAAAGTGTATGTTCGGTGGATTGAATAAATAATGTCGCTACGTTTGGTGGATTAATAAATGATGTCGGTGGATTAATAAATGATGTCACCCGCTGATTGGAGTCTTAGACAGCAATCAGTAAAGAAAATATATATTTGGTGGATTAAGTCAATTATGGCAATCGTTGTGTGGAGTCCTAGGTTGCAACCATAATACTAGGGTTCAATAATGATAATGCTACCAAAGAGAAATTGCTGGCAAATAAAACAACCCGAGCCTTTCCTTTGATAATCCATGCATAATATTTATTTGCATTCTGTGTATTGGCTCGCGGGGCACGGTGGTTAGTGTGCTCACTCTCACTCTCACAACAAATCTAGAAGCAGGAATTAGACCACTGCGACAAGGAAACACCATTGGTCATGATGGTAAAGAAGGTGAAGATGTCAAGAGTTATGTCGCGAACCTCCAGTTGGCTGCCTATGGGCAAGTCCTGAGGGTTCCCCTGTGTGCTTCGTTCTTCCGCTGCTGCAATTTTCTGATTTCGGCCTAATCAGCCCATGTGTATGTTTACTATTTTATTTATGCTTCCGCATGATATGTATTTGATATTCATTATCAGATCGTGAGCACTATCTCGATCCGTGGAATAGTGCAATAAATCACAGAGGATTCCGGATGTCAAAACTGGGGTCTGACAGCATCAGTGGCATGTTTTTTGAGCATTATTTTCTTGTGTCTTCGGTGGCGTTCTAACACATCACGATCTTGTGTGCCATGAGCTTGGTGTCTACAGTCATTGGTTCAATCCAACCGAGCAGAGTACGGTGTTGTCTTCGGCATGTTCTCATTCAAGCGGTCGAAGCGTTCAGGTGGCTAAAGCTTTTGAGAAGAGGGAGATTTCAACCACATGCGAAGGCGGTCGTAGCGAGCGAGTGGAGCGAGTGGTTGAACGATCGAAGTATTCATTGAGCGCACATAAAGGAGGTCAAGTGAGCAGTCAAATGACTTATGCTCAAAATCTACATCCAATGATTTAGATTGCTTTTCTTTTGGTTTGATATTTGTTTTCAGGTATAAAAAAGCAGAGGCAGTCATTCACCCCCCTCTGAGTGCGCCATATGATTCTACAAGTGATATTAGAGCTGGTAGTGATGGAATAAAAGAGGTATGTGAATCACCCCCATACTAGATGGTACTAATTTTGCTTTTTTGAAGTGTCGTATGCAAGCTTACATTGATGCTCAATGTCGTGATGTCTGGAAAAAAGTCTCTGAACTTTATGTTGTTCCTGCTGATGTTACGATGTTATGACCGAAAATAAAACAGATATTGATTTAAATGTTCATGCTCGTAACTTACTTTTTCAAGGGATTTCTCATAAAGAATTTGATCGTATAGCTCATATTGCTTCTGTCCACTTTATTTGGAAAAATCTTTGTGATTATCATGAAGGAACGACTAAGATTAATAAAGTGCGTAAGAATCTTTATAAAAAAGAGTACTCGGATTTTGCTATAAAATCTGGTGAATTTATAGATGATCATTTTTCTCATTTTGAGAAGGTTCTGAGTAACTTACATGGAGTTAGTGTTATTCCTGCTGATGGAGATAATGCAACTAAAATTTTGAGGTCTTTAGGCTCAGAATGTTTGATGGTCATCACAACTATTAATCAAACTGTCGATCTAGATACTCTAACCATGGATGATCTATACTCTAGATTGAAAACCTATGAAATGGAAGTTTTGTCATCTAAGACTAATATTTTTTCATCTTTAGCCCTTGTGACTAACCCCATGCATGCTGCTTCGTTGAATACATTGTCTTGTGTTTCCTTGTCAGCTTTGTCCTCTTTTTCAGAAGATCAGTTCGAGCAGCTTCTTGAGGAGGACTTGGTCTTAATCTCCTCTCGAGCATACAAGGCTCTCAACAATTTGATGATGAGAAAGGGAGGTGGAGCTCTAGGTCTGCTTAGGTGCTTTGAGTGTGGTGAGCCAAGCCACATAAAGATCGACTACTCCAAGCTCAAAGGGAAGAAAATCAAGGAAGATAAGAATTATCGTCATTGGCCATCTAAGAACATCAGCACCAAGGGTGGCAATTTCTATCGCAGGATTGCTGAAAAGATCAAGTTGGCGCTCGAGCATCTTGATTTGAGTGATGAGGAATATGAGCGATGTGATGACGTCGACCATGATGATGATAATGCTAAAGGCAAAAAGAGGAACACCGATGACTTCATGGGCATGTGCTTCATGACGAGCAATAGCAACGATGACAACTACAGTGATCTTGATGAGGTAAGACCGTCATACGATGAATTTGAAGATGGTTTAATTAAACTTGCTATTGAATTAAAAATACTAAAAAGAAATTGAAAGAAAACAATTATGTAGTCGAAAGCTTGAATTATGAGATTAATAGACTTAGAGTATCTATTCCTAAAGATGATTCTTGTGAAGCTTGTCAAGTCTTACATGCTGAGTTGGAGACTACTAGATCAGTTAGTGCAACAAATCTGGTTCAACTTAGAGATGTATCTGTTAAATTTGATGAACTAAATTTGATACATGACTCTTGTGATAAAAAGTTAAAACTTGCTAATGATGAAATTGAAAAGCTTAAGTCTAATTCTTCTAAAGCATGTTCTAGGTGTGATTTGCTTCAAGCTAGACTTAATTCATCTTAGGAGTTAATTCAACAAATGCTTTATCATAATACTCTTTCTTGCTCTAGTTGTCCTAAGCTTAACATTGAAATAGAAGTATTCACTGGACAACTTAATGATTTTGCTAAGAAAGAAAGATTGGTTCAATCTAGTGCTTCTAAGGATCTTGGTAATGAATCTGTTAAGTTCTCATCGTATTCCTCACTGTCTAAAGAAAACAATATCTTAAGAACACTTTAGAGTGGTTTTCTTTTGGCAAGAAGAATTTGGATATGATCCTAGATAAGTCAAAAACTAGTGTGAAACATTGTGGTGTAGTATTTAATTTTGTTGAGCATACCAATAATAATCCTCCTAGGGTAGTTAAGCTTTTTGAACCTGAGAAAATTAAAGTAGAATCTGAACCAAAACAAATTATGTTTGAATCTGCTGGTATAGCAAAGGACCCCTCTACCAAAGTAGATGCTGTGAAGTCGACTGATATGATCACTCATCAAGTCAAGTATCAATGCACTCATTGTGGTAAAGATGGCCACTTGGTTCTATTCTGCTTTAGAAAAGCAAAGAAAGACAAGAAAGATAAGAAAAGGAAGCATTTTCAACCAGCTACCCCCTTGGTCGAACCAGCATAGTTGGACAAGACTTTTGACTAGGTGCTACCTGTGGTCGGACTAAGTGGTCGAACAGGATTTTTGACTAGTTGTTTCTCATGGTCGAACTAGCTTCCCAAGAGATATTCGACTAGTTTTTCCTGCTCGATTAGACTAGTCAGTGGTCAGACATTTCTTACGTAGTCGGTCAGATCATTTTTTACCATCCATGCGATTCGACCGATCGGCGGCCAGACCAGCTCTACTGAGGAGGTCAAACCGCCCAGTGATTGAACTAGCTGTTCAATGACCGACTGGTCAAAATATATTAGATGCTAATGTTTCACTTAAATATTTATCAGTGCATGCTTTTTCTTCTATTCGTCATGTGTCACAGTACTGGATTCCTAAATCTTATCTCACTAACCCCAGTACTATGAGACCGATGCTTTTTGTGATGTAAGACTAGCTAACGTGATATGAATAAAATGCGCTTGATTGGAAACCCGTCTTTTACATCATTGCTTGACTGGAATACTTGATGATTTTTCACTCCCTTTGATGGCTTTCAAGAGTTTCACCTTCTGGTTAGACCATGTGGAAAAGGTGATATTGTCATATAAGTGGTATTCCTATGATCACTACGACCTCCTATGACCATTTCACAGGCTCCACTACATATTCAACGAAGCCATCCCCTAGCTTGAATAAAATAATTCTTTGCAGTAGCTATAACTCCAATGCCCAATGCTCTAATACTCAAGTTACTGATATTTTCCCTCTTAATTGCTTGATTCTTCTCTTTGTGTTTGATTGAGAAATGAGTTGAGTGTGTTGCTTCCTACAAGATTATTCTGACGGGGAGCTTGATGTTTAATTATTTCAAAAGTTTTGTTCATTATACTTGTCAAATAATACATCAAGTCCAAGTCTTTGAAATCAAATAATGAGTAATAGAGCTGTGTTTATCATATTTACTCATTTACCTTGTAGCCGTACTCATAACATGTTGTAATCAAATTGTTATACATGAACTAAAACATCACATGGCTGAAGACTTTGATTAGATTTATTGTATATAGTACCTTGTGATGTTCATTGAAAATGATTAGCTTGATTGTGAGTCCTCTTTTAAATCTTGATCATGAGGCTCGTATATTTCATATTGCAATATTTTTATGTTCACTCAAGTTGGCATGCTATGATAAAAATGGGAAAGAGAAGATTGAAAAGATGTATGCTTCAAGTATGCCATGTTTAAACAAAAGAAAAAGCACAAAACGTGCTCGCATGAAAAGAAGTATGCTTCAACCATGCCACTATTTAAAATAAGTTTGATACAAAGATGGCATCATAAAAAGAAGTATGCTACGAGTATTTCACTTTCTTATAAAAATGAGTGTGGAGCTATAAGTTTCTATGTGAGACTATTAGCTCACTTAGATTTGAGGTTTGCTTCACTTTTAGGCTTGCTCTTTTCATTGTGATATCTTATTGTGCTCTTTATAGTTGGTTTGGTTATTGTTGAGATGCCTGTTATTGATATAAATCACTTAATCATGTTAAAGACTGGTTTTGACAGCGTTATATGATATATGATTTTATATGATCTAGGGAGCTCTACTGAAAAAGATGGCTTGGTTAAAATATTAAATCAATGCAAAGTGACTTGAATGATCTACAAATCTTTTGGATGTTTACTCTCATTGCTCATTCTTAAAATTTTTCTTTTCTTTAGAGTTCTTGATGATTACATTGCCAAAGGGGAGAAGTTGATAAAGAAAGTGGGGAGAAAATGGGATAATGTCGGATCCTAGAGAACAACTCTGAAACCCTATGTGTTAATCACACTAGTCCAAGATCAGTTAGTGCACACAGTGAATAACAAAGACAAATATCATGCATAATGACCAACTTTATTTAACTAAATATGGGCCTGATGGCCAAAGTTTACATTAATGGTCCATAAACCAAAATTAAATATAAGTAGCGAAAGATAAAACTGAAGCGGAAGAAGCCCACTAAGCTTATCCACAGGCAAACGATAGTAAGACATGGCCTATTCGTTCTGATAATCACCGAAGTCGAAGTCGTCCTCGGAAAAATGATGAATTAAGCAATATGAGTACATAAAGTACTCCACAAGTTACACCAGAAGGTTTAACAGAGTTAATGCAAATATAAGGATCGACACAAGAAGGCATAATAAGGTTAATTGAGCGAAAAGCAGAATTAAAGTAAATATTGTAAGTAGATTCAAAAGCTGAATTTGATACAACAGATAGAAACAAGATTTTAATAACATAATATCGTTAGTGCAGGCTCCAAACAAACACTAACCTATCCACAGGTATCCCACCTGGACCATCTTTCCTCAAAAGATCTCATATGGATTCCATCCATCCATAAGCATTTTGTAAAATCATTTTGAAAACAAAGTCTAATCTATGAAAAACTTTACATAGCTTGCTCATGACCATGGGCACGACTATCCAGAATAGATTATACAACCTGCAGAGGTTGTACAACTTTACCCATAAGACATGATCATCCCATATTGCCACCGGATAAGCACACTTCCTTTGGTGTGCGGCGAGGAGATCATGACAAGACCTTTACAATGTAAAGCCTTCAACTTGGCCAAGCCAACACAAACGTTTCACCTTAGTAAGGAATCCACCAAACTTGGCCAAGACCCCATCTCCAGCCAAGTGAAACTTCACATGACCTATGCCACACTCACTTTCAACTTACAGCGAGACTCAGGTTAGGACCTACAAAATAGTCAGCCAGGGATGTCCCATACCAGCCTTGTGGTAGTACGAAAGGGCTTTATAGTAGTAGCCTACAGACCGATCTTTAACTGACTTAGGCATCAACCACATACCCTTTGTGCCTGGCAATCAACATTGTGTCACCAAACAACAATGCATGCTAGCAAGCACCCACAAACTAAACCATTTGCCTAAATCTAAACAAAGTTTTTATATTTTGTTTTGAAATAATTCATAGCCTTTCTTGACTCACCGAAGTCAAGAGTACGTTTCAAAAGCTTATCATTTTATGTGGAGAAGGTTATCCCAAAACAAAAATTATGTTTAAGCGGGTCTAAGCATTTGATACAAAATCTCTCTTGTCCATACTAGTGTACTAACTAGAGTTTGATCTAAGGTGACAAGGCATGTTGATGTTCAATGTCAAATTTGGCCATATACAAAGGAATTTGGTGTAATTAAAGTTTAAATCAAATTTGAACTAATTTGAATAAAAGTACACATGCATAATAATTAAAAACAACATTATGATTTAAATTACTGAGAGCAACATGATCAAAGATGTAACTTGGCTTGCTTGAAGTCTTGGTGCTGCGAGCCATCGAAATCGTACTCTCCGGAATAGTCGCAATCTATACGCGAAGAACCAAAACAAATAAATTCATACAAAATTCAAATAAAATTTCAAAAAAATTAAACAACTCTAGTAATGGGTAGTTTAGGATTTTATAGGAATTTATAAATTTGAACGGGTCCAATCGAAGTTAGGATGAAGGAGAACGAGCTTCTAGAAGTTTGAGAAGAGAGAAAAAGGATAAATAGGATTTTCTAGAATTATTTTTGTACTGGAAATTCGATTTATGATGTCAGCAAGGGATTTAGAATTTTGGCTAAATTATTTTTCTAAAGAAAAAGGATTTTTATGACGCAATGCGGACGTCAACTGGATTTTAAATCTCTGGCATAGGCTGACAAGTGGGCCCGGCTTTTGGTGGACTGGGTCCATAGACCGGGGAGGTGCTGAGGTGGCAGGGAGGTGGCGTGGGGCTGGAATGGCTCACGGCTACTGAGGTGGCGCACACGCGGCTTCCAGGTGGCGGCCACGTCACTTGCCGTTGATGTGGCATGGGCGCCGCGGTGGCGCTCTGGGCCCGAGGGCTTGCCGGTGAGCAGCGGCACGACGGTGGTTGGCAAGGGGCGGAGAAGGGAGAGGAGGCTGCTGGGAGTCCAAAGCTACCTAGCATAGGGCTCAGCGATGAGCGGAGGTGGCCGACGACGAGCACGAAGCTATGGCGGTAGGCGGCTCTCAGTGCGGTGGCGCTCTGGTGGTGAAGAAGCTCGGCCGTGGGGTGGACGGAGCTTGCACGAGTGCGTTGAAGCCGGGGGAGAGGTCAGTGGGGCGTGGGGAGGACCGAGGCGGTCGAAATTCCTCACCGGAGGAGCTTGCCGATGCGGAGGAGAGAGTGCTCGATGCGGGGAGAGCTTGAGCTCAGAGAAGAGGAGTGAGGGCGGAGGGAGGTGGTGCGAAGGTAGGGTGCTTGGAGGGGGATTTATAGGGGGAGAGACGGCGTGGTAAGTAATTTCTCGCTAGAGTTTGTGGGGAGGAAATCGGTTAGGAGGTGTGAACGCGGAGACGAGCAGCCAAGGATACGAGGCGCGAGGTGCGGTGGGAAGGGGAAGTCGAGGCAGCGCTTTGGGGAGAGAGACTGGCTAAAACACAAGGGTTTGGTGGGGCATCCCATGGCGACGATGGTGGAAAGAAGGGGGACGGCTGAGGAATAAGAAGGGGAGAGGAGAAAGAAGGGCCTGACATAGGGTCCCGCATGTCGGCGAGAGAAAGAGGGACGAGAAAGGAGAAGTGGACGGATGGATGGCGGCCACGTGTCGGGGAGTGAATTGGGGCCATCAGACTTATAGATGAAGGGGTAAGTGGGAGTGGGCGGCTAGGATTACATCGGGTGGGGTGGATTGAATCAAGGCCAGACACGTGTCGGCTCGAGGAGATAGAGAGGTTTAAATTCCATTTTTAATTTTCAGAAATACTAGGAGGCTTCAAAAACTCTTAGAAAATAGCAAATAAATTCTAACAATTCCAGAAAATTCACAAAATTCTTGGAGATGATTCAGACTTAGATAAAATATTTTCAACTTAAAGTTGGTCTTTAATTTTTACAAAAATACTTTGTAGCTTTGAAATTGATTTTAAAATCCTAGAAAATCAGAATAAAAAATCCAGATAAAAGCCAAATGCTCTCAAATAATTAATTTGAAATAAGGTTTTTACATAAGTTCAAAATATCCTTCATTTAATAATATTTTTATGTTTTTAGTTGAATTACTTTTTAGAAAGCCTTTTTAAACACTGAAAACAAGCAAATAAAATCTCTAAAATTCAAGCAACCAAATAACACTTGATTTTATTTTAAACTAAATTAATTTTTATTTTATTTTTATAGAAAGTTTTGAAGTAAATAGCTGGGCTGTTACAGATAACTTGTAGTAATTTGCGCAAGTTGCTTTCTTGTGTTAAAGGGGAGTTTGTGCGAGCTATAAACTTGTCAGACCCGAATTTTTCAATCCAGAATCTCCTGTGATTACTGCATTATTCCCTGGATCAGTAGATAATGCGCACATGTACATTGCTGTATCATTTCATACATCGCTTAACAGTAATATTACAGACATCAAGTTACACCACTTCGGGCGATAGTTTACAAAAGGGGCACTTAGGCCGAATGTCATCATTACATACAAGCAGCGGAAGAGAAGGTAAAAGTAGGACCATAACCTCAGGCAAGCGACTGGGGGTAATGTGTGCGATATATATTACCTAGATTTAGATAATATATGTGCACACAATGCCTTAGGTCTAACTTGTCTAAGTTCGGAAAGTGCGAACGGCGACCTAATTCCCATCGTCCTTCCTTCCTTCTGTGACCGAGGCATCTTCATATTCATAATGATCCTGCGTCCCTGTCTCTGTGTTTGGTAATGCGAGTGTGAGCACACTATCCACCGTGCTCAGCGAGCCATCACACAGAATGCAGTAATAACATGCTGGGCTAGTCAAAGGGAAGGCTTAGGTTTATTTTATTTTGCCGAAAATTGCCTTTTCAATACAAGACTTTAAATCCCTATGACCTAGCAGTTTTTTTGAAAGACACAAGTTTAGTGGAATGTAATCGTCTTAATAGTGGCACAGATCCCATCCACCATTACATAGCCTCTGCACCCTATATCATCTTCTAGCATTATAGTTGCCTATCTTACCACTGGGACGACACCCAGGACAATTCCAAACTAGGGCCTCTCACTGCCCTACATTTTCCCGTTTCACCCACAAATCATTTTTGAAACAGAACTATATCTAGTTAAGTCCCCATGTCTACCCATGACCCTGGGCACGGCTATTCGAATAGTTTTGACTCTGCAGAGTTTGTACACATTCCCCACAAGAGATCAGAACTCGTTGCCCACATGATTCCTTGGTCATATGGTTGAGCGCACCGTCACGTTGACTTTTCAAAATATCTAGTCTCTTCGTCATCTCACCCTATGGGCTTATCCCACTGCGGTGGGTCCCATACGTTGCACGGATGTTTCCCAGTCACTAACGAGCCGGGCTCCACTTCGCCTTGGCTAAGTACACCGGAAAACTTCACTCTCCCCTTGGTGTCCCTTTGGGCCTTCCCTTGCCCTTGCAGATCCACTCCTATCCACTACCGGTGAGATGAGTCCGGGGGTTTCGATAAATTTACGCGGGCTTGTACTGTTTTACGCGGGCTAACATGACAAGATTCGGTCCTTAGGGTTATCTGAGTGGTTCTACCACATCCCATACTCTTTGTGCTTCCCCGCACCACATACCAAACCCCAAATCATCCACCCGGATACTAAGCAATTTTGAGGCTTTTGGAGCATAAAATAACAGTCCCAAATTTTTCTCCAAATATTCCCACCATGACCGCCCAAATCATTGTCATATTTACAAGTGAGATATTTTGGGACATCTAAGCGTCCCGCTTATCTAGCAATACTAAGTAGTACGATATATATCATAACTCTATTTGTGAAAAACTACATTATGATAGCTTTGCTATGGCGACAAGGTTCACATATCCCAAGAGTTTCACCAGGTGATACTAACAAGCATAATAATGGGTGTATATCTAAACTCTATAAAACTGAACATATTTTATCACATAAAATAATAGCATGCACATGGATAATTTAAAGGAAATTAATTTGCATAAACATGGGTTCAACATGATCAAATTGATAACCCGCCTTGGTCACAGGAGTTAGGTTCTTGGTGGTGCGAGCAGCTAAGTCAACGGCCTCGACTTCCTCCTCCCGAGCCTCGTATGCTATTTCAACCGTAAGTAAAAATTTGGATAAAAGAAAAGCAACAAATCAATTCAAATAACACCAGAAATTCAAATAAACTCTAAAAATCATGATTTCAGTCCCATTGGGTAGATCTTAAATTTAGATGAATTTAGAATTTTGTCTCATTCGATTTGGAGTTAAAATGAATAAGTTATACCCATATTACAACTTTCGGTTTAATTAAATCGAAAATCATGAAATCTAACAGTGGGGCCCGCGGTCGGTGCCTGTTCTCACTGGCGCCGACATGCGGGACCCGAGTGGCAGCAAGGCTTCCTTCTCCCTTCCACCCCGACAGTGGGGCCCTGTGGCAAGAAGACACGCGATCGGCCCTTTGAACCAACCCGCGAGAGGGTCCCGGCAGAGGAGGCCGAGGCCGGTGAGGAGCTGCGGTGTCGCCGACGACGGGTGGCCGATGACGCGTGGGTGAGGGCCAAAATGCATTGCAGACGATGGGAGGGAGGCGATGGGAGTGGCGGCGAGGCCTAAATCACGGAGATAGGCTGGCGGAAGCTCTGGTGGCGTTGGTGCCGCGAGCTGCGGACGGGAGCTCGGACGAGGTCGGGTGACTTCACGGCTACCGGTGATCGTGTGGGTGCGGGAATTGGGTCCTAATGGCTCAGTCGCGGATCGGGTTTCTTGGGGTTGGGAAAGATGGAGTCGCCGGTGAGTGCGAAGCGCGAGCTCGATTCGGCGGTGTGGGAGGAGGAGAAGGTGTGGCGATGGCAATGGGAGGCCGACGGCTTTATAGGCGGCGGAGGGTCGGCAACGGAGGGTGGTCGCCGCCGTCGGGAGCGGCGGTGGCGCGGCGGCGATGCCACATCGGGAATCCAGGGGCCTTTTCGCGCAGCGACAAGATGTTGCCCGCAGCCTTTGCGCGATGCATGCGGACGGGGGGGTGGCGCCACGTGGCCGAGCGACGCGACCGGGCGGAAGGAAACCGCGCGATGGCACCGCATGGGGCGGGGTAGTGAAACCAGGGGCGGTGATTTGCGGCGCCCAACCGTGTGATGGGACGGCTCGGCAAGTGGCGTACGCCAACGAGCACGGTCGCCGAGCTGAGGTGGCGGCGCCGCGCCGGGAGTAGAAAGAAAGGGGAGGTTGAGCGGGGAAGGAGGGGCCACCACGCTGTGGAGAGAGGTGTAATGACCAATTGCTTATTCCAAAATTTTGGAGAAAAAAATTAAAATATAAAATTAAATTAATTTAGTTTCAAATAAAATACGAGTTTTGTTTGTGTGAAATTTGAATTTTGTTTGCCCGATTTTCGCTTTTAGAAAATGGATTTGAAAAGTAATTTAAAGTAAAACTTAAAAAATTATTAAATAAAATGATATTTTGATTTTCTATAAAATCCTAAGTCAAATTAATTATTTGAATTTATTTGGCCTTTATTTGGTGTTATGAGTTTTCTAGAGTTTTAAAATCTATTTTAAAATAAAAAGTATTTTAAGTATGAAATTTAAAATACCAACAGTAGTTGGAAATATTTTTATTAAGTCCAAAATGTCTCCAGGAAGTTCTTTGAATTTTTCTGGAATTTTTGGATGTAATTTCATATTTTTCTGAGCTTTATTGAATTTTACGGTGTTTTGTAAAATCTAAATCAAATTTAATCCTCACGCCCGAGCTAATCTCGTGCGTCCATCTTCACTTAAACCCTTCGCTCTCTGTCTGATGATCTCGATTTTCTCCTTGCACCACATCGCTCATCCGATCGTCCGCTCTTTCTCTCTCTCTTCTCTCGCTGATAAACCTGGTCCCACTGTCCGTGAATAAAACTATTTTCTTTACAAAATAATTCGGCCAGAAAAACAAATTTCTTGCTGACGTCATAAATTTATTTTCTATAGAAAAACAATTCATTTAAAAAATCATTTCCGTTGATGACGTCATAATTTGATTTTTCAGTTCAAAAATAATTCCAGAAAATCGGTTTATTCTTTTCTCTCTTTTCAAACTTTCGAGAGCCCGTTCTTTTCCGTTTTAACTCCGATTGAGCCCATTAAAATTTCTAAATTCTTCTAAAATTCTAATATATCCATTTATACCCTATTTTCAAATTTTTAGAATTTTTGAATTTATTTGTTTTAAACTAAATCATAATTAGAATTTTATTTAATAAAATAAAATTAAAATATTAATATTTGCTAAAATTATTTTATTTGAGTTCTTTGAGCCTCAAGGAAGTTTCAAAATTTATTTTAGAATTTTCGGAGTTTGTTTGAGCTCAATTTCAAAATCTCAAACAAAAATACAAAAAAAGGAGAGAGAATGAACAGTGCCGACGTCCTTTGTTCATCTTCTCGATTCGTTCGGCCTTGACAGCAGCAGCCGCCATGGCTTCCATTTTTCAAACTTTGATTCCCATTGATTTTCTCAACGGTTTTCGTGAAATAAATTGCATTGAAATCCTCTCATAAAGAGCTATCAATTCCCCACCGTTTCCCCTCCCATTTATGAGTATTTACACGAAATTTAAACCATGCTCTAAATGGCATACACCGTTGATCTCCCTCTCCGGTCCACCTCCACCCCTATAAAAGGGAGCACCGGGTGCCTCTCCTCATACTCATTCACCACCGAAAATCTCAAGTCCCCTCTCCCTCTCTTCTCTCCACAATCTCCGCTTTTGTGAACCGAGAGGTGTTCATCGGCCTTTGCGCCTCCAACGTGGAGTCCGGTCACTTTTGACCACACCGCTGGCTTCGTCTCCTCGCGTTCACGCGGTGCTCCCTCGCCCACGGAGCATCACCGACCATCGTGGCCAAACCCGCCGCTTTTTCTCGTCGCCGCGAGCCGACCGTGCGTGTTTGTCAAAACCGAGGTGAGCATCGTGTTCCCCATGTTCTCCTCTTCGCTTTGCCGCAAACCTCACCCGCTAACTCCTCTCCGCTTGCCCGAACGCCGATGCCAACCCACGGTCGCCTAATATTTTCTCCGCCATGTTTCGTCACCATACGATGTCCTTTGGCCGAGCTGCTCGCACTGCTGAGTTCGCCTCGCCGTTTCACGCCAGGCTTATCGCCATCACTCAAGACTCCCGAGTCCTCGCCGACCGATCGAGCCGACGAAACTGTGCCTTGGCGCGCAGACACCACTTTTCGGTAAGCGCTTAGATTTTTGTTCGCGCCATATCGTGTCCTAACCTCCAAACAATTTATCTACCATTTTATTTAATTTTTCGTGGAACCAATTGTCAGAAATTGAACTTTCCGCAAAAAAGGCTGTTTTTGACTCCCGACGCCGATTCGTCGTCTCTGTTAAGATTTAGCCTGTGCCGTAATTTTTCTTAGACTTGCCTCGCGGCGTTCTACGCCGTGCTTCCTTCCGTTTCCCCGAAAAGCCTCTACAAATTTTTGCCTCCGACACCTCGCCATGGCCGCCAATGGCATCTAGTGTCCCCATCTGTCTGGTGGTGTTTTTCCCAATCTGTTCGCGTCATATCGTGCCAAACCATCCCAGGTAGCTACCTTTCAAATGGTTTTAGATTCGCTTCACCGAGCACCAAGATATCAAGTTTTTCCCTTTTCTCTACCGTCGTCATTCAAACGTCGATTGTATCGTCTCCGATGAAGTTTCAGCTTAGCCAATAATTTTTCTAGTTTCACCATGTCGTGTTCTACCCTGTGCTCACCCTACATCTCCATGTTCCATACCCGGTACTATCTCCTTCCAACCTGCCGTTGTCGCTACCCACTGCCACCGCTGCTTTTTCCTCACCGCCTGATTGCCGCCGCCTCGACGTCGCACTCCATGTCATCACCTTCGCCTCATCACCGGGGTTCTATTTTGTCCATTCGCCGCCACCTCGCAACCTATCGACACCATTTTGTTCAAAAAGGAATTCTCGGATTTTGTTATCATTTCATGTGATCTTTAAAACTTCCGGATATTCGTTCTCCTCATTTGAACTCCGAACTGTTGATTTTTTTCCTAAATTCATCTAAAATCTTAACCTTTCTTCCAGTATATATTTTGTATTTTTTTGATTTTATTTGTATTTATTTATTCGTTTGTATTTATCGTTCGCGTAGAATCGACGTCAAGAATATTCTAAGCGTGAAGAAGAAAGTCAAGACACCTTTTACGAAGGCAAGTCTCCTTTGAACATCTTGAACCCATGTTTGAGAAATGTTTTGATTATTTTAAATTATTGCATTGCTATGTTACATAAAATGATAATTCATGTTTTAGAGATAATAGTTAAACCGACAATTGTTATACCCTCATTTGACATTGACAACCATGTACCTTTGACACCCTAGGATTTCCTTTGTCTCAATAATGAGATTATTATTAAACTTTGGTAAATGTTGTAACGGTAGTAAAATGCTTAGTCGTATATACTCCTTTGTTACCTTTTGAAATGGGAAATTATATTTTGTGGAACTAGACTTTTGTTCAAGATTTAGTGGTGATTGAATTGCCACAGCTCTTTTAAAATAAAATAAAATGTGAAAATTGTATTTAGACCAGGGCGGATGGTAAGATTGGTTTGGTGTGGTTAGCACGAGAACTTGTAATGTGTATGTTCCGCCCTAGTCAATTAAGGACCGACGCTTGTGTTTGTCCAGACTGAGCACTACCGTACAACCACAAGTCTATATGGGTACGACCTAGCTGACTAACTTACAATAGGCTAGTTTAGGTACCACCAGTGGAAAGTGAGTGCCAGGGATTTACTGCTTATTTCTGTCTGGGTGGATTTAACCCTTCAGCGGTGAAACCTCAGCGGGTGGTGACTAGGCTTTGTGATAAATTATCTGGGTCTCATGCCTAAGGAAGCATGTTGGCTATTAAGATGACTTATCTCTTGTAGGTAAAGCTGTACAACCTCTGCAGAGTGTAAAACTATTCGAATAGCCGTGCCCACGGTCAAGGGCGGGCAAGGAATGCATTCACATGGTAGATCTTTGGTTTTGGTTTTAAAATAAATGTTTTGAAAACCGAGAGTGGTTGGAACTCCTGAGTTGTCTGGCGGTTGTAGCCATGTGGGTGGTGTAACCTGTTTTCTTAAACCACGGCGGTTGTAGCCAGTGTGGGTGGTGTAACCTGTTTTCTTAAACCACAGCGGATGTAGCGATGTGGGTGGTGTAACCGCTTTTCTTAAAACCTTGGCGCTTGTATAAAGTGATCTAGTGATGGTGGTTGTAACCTTCACTATATTATTCTTGATAGTTTTGTTAAAACAATTACTTTATTAAATCAATGCCTTCAAAAATATTTAATGGTAATTGAAACCAAATATTGTTTTGTGCAAAAGAACCATATAGCCTTCCTTTGTTAAGCCTTACATCTCTCGCATTTTCCCAAGACTTATGAGTACTTTATGTACTCACATACTACACTTAAAACAAAATCCTGAGGAATATGAAGCTCAAGAAGGAAACTTCGACTACGGCGTATGGATTCGGACGAAGGCTTTCCGGAGTACTAGGTTGCGCTCCCGGTCAATTGCCGTGGCATATTGATGGGTCTTCATCCATTGGATTTATTTTGCTTCATTGTGTTTGTTTTTGTTTTGTGTGTGTGAGGTCTTGAAACCTCGCCTGTAATAAAGAGGCCTTTGGTCATACTCTCTATTATTGTAATAAAGCGTTGTTGGTTATGTAATCATCACTTTGTTTGTTGTGTGCACTAGCTTTGATCCGGGACTAGTGTCAGTAATACGGAGGACTGGATTTGGAAACCGGTCCCACAAGAGGAAAAGAGAAGAGAAGAAAAATAGGAGAAGGAAAATTGAAACACTCACCCAAAATTTCAGATTTTTTATTTTTAAGTTTTAATTTGCATTAGAGTTTTACTGAATTATGGATTTTAATCGAGGATTAAGCAACACAGAAAAAAGAAAAAACCCATTTCAAATAGATTATATGGCAAAGTACTCAAAAGTTTTATATTTCCAAATTTAAATTTTTGGGGATGTTACAAACCTACCCCCCTTAAAAGGAATCTCGACCCCGAGATTCAGCCTATTTGGTGAACAACGGATAATCCTTCGCGGTGATCTTGGCTCCCGTGTGGCTTCTCTCTTCGAATGATGACTCCACTGCACTCTGCATGTGCGAATGGTGTGGTTTCTGGTCTTCTTTTTCACGGTGTCTAGGATTTTAATCGGGCGTTCTTTGTAGGTCAGGTCACTCTCGAGTTCGATTGCCTCCATTGGGGTTTGTTCTTCTGGTATCCGAAGGCATTTCTTGAGTTGGGATACATGGAAGACGTCATGTACATCAGATAGGTTCGGTGGCATCTCTAGTTGGTAGGCTACTTCCCCTTTCTTGGCGACAATCGGAAATGGCCCAACATAACGCGGGGTAAGTTTGCCCTTGACCTTAAACCGTTTGACTCCCCGTAAGGGTGACACCTTCAAGTAGACATAGTCTCCAACCTCAAAGCTCAGTGGTCTTCGTCTCTTGTCCGCATAACTCTTCTGTCTGGACTGAGCTGCTAGCAACCTATCCCTAATTATACGAACCTTCTCCTCGGCCTTCTTTAGAGTATCGTGGCCGAAGATGTAGCCCTCCTACTGCCCGACCCGGTGTAGAGGGGTTCGCATTTTCTTCCATATAGTGCTTCAAATGGGGACATTTGTAGGCTGGTTTGGTAGCTGTTGTTGTAGGCGAACTCTGCATACGGCAGACATTTGTCCCAGTCTTTAGAGAAATCCAGGGTACAAGCCCGAAGCATGTCCTCTAGTATTTGGTTCACTCTCTCTGTTTGGCCATCTGTCTGGGGGTGATAGGCGGTGCTGAAATCAAGATGGGTACCAAGGGCCTCATGTAGGCTAGCTGTAAATGCGAGGTGAGCGGGAACCTCGATCCGAGACTATCCGCTTTGGCACACGTGCAAACACACGATGCGTGACATATATAGTTCGCGACTTGTCTCCCTTGTAAGTTGTCTTGACAGGGATAAAATGTGCGACCTTGGTCAGCCTATCAACCACAACCCAGATGGAGTCGCACTCGACTGGTTCGAGAAGTCCTGTGACAAAGTCCATTCCTACTTCCTCCCACTTCCACTGGGGTATTTGCAATGGTATGTGAGCCTGGCGGTCTCTCGATGCTCGCTTTCACTCTTTGACATACATCACAGCAGGCTACGTGTTCGGCAATGTCTCTTTATACGTGGCCACCAAGACCACCGCTTCATATCCCGATACATCTTTGTACTTCGTGGTGGAGGGAGTCTTTGAACTATGAGCTTCTTTGAGTATGAGATCCTTGAGGCCCTTCGGTGGGGTACAAAGATACGTGTCCTGCCTCAACACCCCTTGTTGATCTACAGATATCTTAGGTGTCTTTCCGGCTTCCATTGATCTTTTCAACCTCAAAGTGGTTGGGTCTTCTTGTTGTCGGCGATAATCCTTTCTTCTATGCTTGGTTGCAATTCCATTCTTCGCTAAGGTGCCTTCTTCCACTATTTCCAAATTCAAGGCCATCAATTCCTTGTATAGCTCGGGTTGTTGCTCCTGTATCATGAGGGTATTACAATAGACCTTACGGCTTAGGGCATCTGCCACCACATTGGCCTTGCACGGATGGTAGTAGACACTCAGGTCATAATCCTTGATCAATTCTAACCATCTCCTTTGCCTCAGATTAAGGTGTGACTTGGTAAAGAAGTACTTGAGGCTCTTGTGATCCGTGTATATATCACGGTGGTTGCCAATCGATAGTGCCTCTAAATTTTTAAGGCATGTACCATCAAGCTAATTCGGTCATGGGTGGGATAATTAGCTTCATGGGCGGTTGCCTAGATGCATATGCCACAACCTTGCCTCCTTGCATCAAGACGCCTCCCGGTCCTTGATGGGAGCGCCACAAGATACTTCAAAATCCTTGCGTACATCGTGTAGAACTAGCACCGGGTGGTAGTCAATCTTTTCTTAAGCTCTTGAAAACTTCCTTCGCAGGTTTTGGTCCATTCAAACTTCTATTCCTTCTTGAGTAGTCGGGTCAATGGCTGCTACCCTACGTAATCCTCTATGAATCTTCTATAATATCCCGCCAATCCAAGAAAACTTCACACTTAAGTGACGGAGGTGGGTTGCTTCCATTCTGTCACTGCTGCAATCTTGGCGGGGTCAACGGATACTCCCCCAGCAGACACTATATGTCCCAAGAAGCTGATGTCGCTTAGCCAGAATTCGCACTTGCTATACTTGGCATAAAACTGATGTTCTCTTAGCTTCTCTAGCACTAGGCGTAGATGCTCCGCATGCTCTTCTGCACTCTTGGAGTAAATAAGGATGTCATCAATGAACACCACTACAAACTTGTCCAAATACTCCATGAACACCTTGATCATGAGATTCATGAAGTAGGTCGGTGCATTTGTCAAGCCAAAAGACATGACCGTAAACTCGTACAGTCCATATCTAGTGGTAAAAGCCGTCTTGGGTATATCCTCAGCCCTAATTTTTAGCTGGTGGTAACCCGATCTCAGATCTATTTTGGAGAAGATGGTGGCTCCACCAAGTTGGTCAAATAGATCATCGATCCTGGGAAGGGGGTATTTATTCTTGATGATTACTTCATTTAACGCCTGGTAATCCACACACATCCTAGATGTGCCATCCTTCTTCTTTACAAATAGTAACAGGGATCCCCAGGGCGAGGAACTGGGTCTGATAAATCCCTTTTCCTACAATTCCTGGAGTTGGGTCATTAGCTCTTCCAGCTCTTCCACCGTCATCCTATATGGTCTCTTGAAAATGGGAGCAGCTCCTAGCTTCAAGTTAATGACATTCTAGGTCTCTGTCTGGGGGCATGCCGGGTAGGTCTTCGGAAAACACTTCCTGATAGTCTTGTACCACCATCATTCCTTCTAAGGGTACATCTTCGCAATAATATATTGCGCGGCCCCATCTGTATGGTCGGTCTACTTTTACATCTATGATCATTCCAGGACACTTAGTCAGCTTCACTGTCCTGGTGGCACAGTCTATAACCCCTCGATATCTGGCTAACCAGTCCATTCCTAATATAATATCCAAGGTCTGCGAGCTTAGTACTATCAAGTCTGCTAAGAAGTCGCACCTCTCCATGGTAACCGTTACCCCAGGGCATACTAAGGTAGCGGCAATCATACCAGCTGGTGACTTAAGTACTACTGGCCTCTTTAGAGGATAAATAGGTAACCCCAGTTTATCAGCATACCCCTTGGATATCAAATAAAGTTTGCGCTGGTATTGACTTGACAGAGAACGTACCCATAAGAACTCCCGCCGCTTCCTCAGCTTCTTCTGCCGTGATATGGTTGACTCTACCACGGTTGGGCGTTGGGGTACTCCTGCTAACTTGCGATGTCTGAGGCCCCTTGCTGGGCACTAAAGCTTGGCTACGGACAGGGGCGTTTTGTTTGTATGGGCACCGGTTGGCAAAGTGTCCCTTTTCTCCGCAGCTATAGCAAGATTTGCCGCGGGGTTGGTACCGGTGTACTGACTCCCTGTGCGTGGAGTTTGGAAAGAACCTCCACTTGATCGGGGTGCTGGAGTTGGAGCCCTGGGTTGATTGGGTCTTGAGAATGAGGGGTTGTTGAAGAACTTCTGAATAAATCTCCCTTGCGGCCGCTGAGTTGTTAGCTTGCGTTTACGGCTGGCCTCCAGATTCTTCTTTTCATTTTCTAGAATTAGAGCCTTGTTCACCAGCTGGTGGAAGCTGGTGAAGTCCTGCACAATCAATCGCACCCTTAACTCCTCGCTCATGCCTTCGACAAATCATCAATCTTCTCTTCTTCATCGGCCACTTCCGTTGGAGCGTAGCGAAGCAAGTCGAGTAAATTTTGTGAGATATTCATTAATGGTCATGCCTCTTGCTTGAGATTGCGAAATTGTTCTTCTTCATTCTCATGACTCCATGGGACGGTTGGCCTTAAAAGCCGTCCCGACTCGACCATGGTATGGCATCCATGTCGTTGTCCGTGGAGGTCTCTTCCTGGCCTCTGGCGGCAAGATAGTTCTCCCACCAATTTGCAGCTGCTCCCTGGAGCTGATGAGCTGCAAATACCACTTTGTCTTCTTCTGCGCACTTGGCAAGTGCAGCTTCCTTTCCGTATCCCGAAGCCAATCTTCGGCTTCTAGAGGCTCGTCGACCGAGGAAAGAGTGAGGGGCTGGGTCCTTTGAAAGTCAGCCAGGTCGGCTCTAGACCTGCTGGAGCTACCTTGTTGCCCGTAATAATAGCCTGCAGCAATTGTTGTGCCGCACCATGACTTGCGCCATGGTGGGATTGGTTGAGGGATGGAAGGTTGGCTTCACGATCATGGGCTTGTTCACGCCCCGCTGGCACGACACCGTGTGGAGTCCACCACTCCTTGGTTGAGGGTGGCATTAGCACAGGCCCGGTCACCCTTTGACTGGCCATCTGCAGTCATAGTTTTTATAACTTAATACTATTACTAGGCAAATAAAAGAAGGTTGCCACTTCATGCAATAAAAGCTAACACGATAAATGACAAAATAAATTCAACACAAGGCCGTTTCCTTAAGCATAAACTAAAACATCACATAGCCAGCTTCTAGGCTAGACTTACTATTACAACACAATAATTAAAGTCTGATCGAATGGCAACTACGATACAGAAGGTCTGGCATAACATGCTGGATACATCAACAAGTACTCGCGCTACACCGGGCAAGTACGGCACCACCCACCTACTCCTCCATAGCCAACTCCGGCCGGAAGGGTCGTAGTCCCGCACCGAGAGCGGGACCCTCGCCGCTAAACTTAGAGGGGCGGTGTCGAGTCGGAGTGTGAGCGGCCGCGCGCGATCCTCCCCGGCGAAGAGCCGATCGTGGTCTCGAGGTCGCACGCCTTGCGTGCGGTCGAGCGGTCGGAGTCCACTGGTCTGTGGGGGCGGTCGGCAGTCTTGTGGGGCGGCAGAGCTGGGACTCGCTTGAGGCTGCGCCGTGCGCCGCGATCGCCTCCGCTTTGGTCGCCGCCAGGCTCGCTCGCACTGGGCGAGCTGCTCACGGAGGGTCGCCACCTCAGTGTGCGTAGCGACGAGGTGCGCCTGGCGGCGTGATCTCCTCCGAGCGGCGGTGTGGCCGATCCCATGGCCTCGTCAGTCAACCGATGCGTAAGCATCGGGTTGTTCTCGCCGTAGGCATGTAGGTTCATTATATCGCGCCTTTTCCCGGCGCGATGGGTAGCGTGAAGGGAGTGCGTCGAAGGGGGTTTGTAATGCCGCATACCTGGTAGTGCGGCGAAGGCATGCATGGCCCTGAGTGCCACGGTCCTGATGGTCCGCTGGTGCTCTGTCCGGAAAACGTGAGGCGGGTCGTGCGCAATCTTCGGGTAGATGAACACCTCGATCAACCAGGACTCCTCTCCTCCTGCCGTGGTCTTGAGTCCACGGTACACGGGCTGGTCTGGGTAGCCCAGGTCGAGAAGGAGTTTGTGCAGGATACTGGCAAACTCCCCCTCGTAGACTCCGTGGGCCAAGTAGTCCCAGTCACCTTGCTCTCCGGCTCCGGCCATCTGTAATTTAAACTTCTAGTGTTAGTAACTTTTCAAAATATTAATGAAAGATAGAACAGAACAGATCTAAGGAGGATAGAAAAGAAGTAATACACTATATTTTGAGAAATTCTTTTTATATAGTTTGCAATTTGTGATCCTATATCCTTCCTAACGTCCATACTAAGGCCTTTACAGACAGTCAGATGCTCGATACCACTCTGTCGGACCGGATTTTTCAATCCGAATCTCTGTGATTCTTGCATTATTCCACGGATCGAGAGATAATGCATACATGTGTACATTCTTGTATCATTTCATACATCGCTAAATGATAATATTACAGACATCAAGTTACACCACTTCGGGCGATAGTTTACAAAAGGGGCACTTAGGCCGAATGTCATCATTACATACAAGCAGCGGAAGAGAAGGCAAAAGTAGGACCATAACCTCAGGCAAGCGACTGGGGGTAATGTGTCCGATATATATTACCTAGATTTAGATAATATATGTGCACACAATGCCTTAGGTCTAACTTGTCTAAGTTCCGAAAGTGCGAACGACGATCTAATTCCCATCGTCCTTCCTTCCTTCTGTGATCGGGGCATCTTCATATTCATAATGATCCTGCGTCCCTGTCTCGTGTTTGGTAATGCGAGTGTGAGCACACTATCCACCGTGCTCGCTAGCCATCACGTAATGCGTAATAAATACGTCGGGCTAGTCAAAGGGAAGGCTTAGGTTTATTTTATTTTGCCGGAAATTGCCTTTTCAATACAGTACTCAGAAATCCCTATGACCTAGCAGTTTTTTTTGAAAGACACAAGTTTAGTGGAATGTAATCGTCTTAATAGTGGTACAGAGCCCATCCACCATTACATGGCCTCTGCACCCTATATCATCTTCTAGCATTATAGTTGCCTATCTTACCACTGGGACGACACCCAGGACAATTCCAAACTAGGGCCTCTCACTGCCCTACATTTTCCCGTTTCACCCACAAATCATTTTCAAATGTAACTATATCTAGTTAAGTCCCCATGTTCGCCCATGACCGTGGCACGGCTATTCGAATAGTTTTGACTCGCAGAGTTTGTACACATTCCCACAAGAGACTGCCAACTCGTTGCCCCACATGATTCCTTGGTCATATGGTTGAGCAGACCATCACAGCGACTTTCATCATCTCACCCTATGGGCTTATCCCACTTGCGGTGGGTCCCATACGTTGCACAGGATATTTCCCACAGTCACTAACGTAGCTGGGCTCCACTTCCTGCAGCGCTAGTACAGTTGGAAAACTTCACCCTCCCCTTGGTGTCCCTTTGGGCCTTCCCTTGCCCTTGCTGATCCACTCCTATCCACTACGGTGAGATGAGTCAGGGGTTTCGATAAATTTACTTAGCCGGTTGTATTTTATAGACTTGTGGTTGTACTTGTTACGGGCTAACATGACAAGATTCGGTCCTTAGGGTTATCTGAGTGGTTCTACCACATCCCATACTCTTTGTGCTTCCCCTGCACCACATACCAGCCCCCAAATCATCCACCCAGATACTAAGCAATTTTGAGGCTTTTTGGAGCATAAAATAACAGTCCCAAATTTTTCTCCAGTCATTCCCACCATGACTGCCCAAATCATTGTCATATTTGCAAGTGAGATATTTTGGGACAGCTAAGCGTCCCCGTTTATCTAGCAATACTAAGTAGTACGATATATATCATAACTCTATTTGTGAAAAACTACATTATGATAGCTTTGCTATGGCGACAAGGTTCACATATCCCAAGAGTTTCACCAGGTGATACTAACAAGCATAATAATGGGTGTATATCTAAACTCTATAAAACTGAACATATTTTATCACATAAAATAATAGCATGCACATGGATAATTTAAAGGAAATTAATTTGCATAAACATGAGTTCAACATGATCAAAGTGATAACTCGCCTTGGTCACATGAGTTAGGTTCTTGGTGGTGCGAGTCGCTAAGTCCACGGCCTCGCCTTCCTCCTCTGGCCTCGTATGCTATTTCAACCGTATGCGCAAAATTTGGATAAAAGAAAAGCAACAAATCAATTCAAATAACACCGTAAATTCAAATAAACTCTAAAAATCATGATTTCAGTCCCATTAGGTAGATCTTAAATTTAGATGAATTTAGAATTTTGTCTCATTCGATTGGAGTTAAAATGAATAAGTTATGCCCGTTTTACAACTTTCGGTTTAATTAAATACTGAAAATCATGAAATCTGATAGGTGGGGCCGCGGTCAGTGCCCGTTCTCGCTCTGGCGCTGACATGCGGGACCGGGTGGCAGCGGGCGGCTTCTTCTCCCCTTCCACCCGACAAGGCGGGGCCCAGGCGGCAGCACACGCACTTAGTAGTGTGGCCGACAGTGGGGCCCACTGTCGCTTGGGAAAATAAAAGAAAGGGCTCGACCTCGCCATTTGTGAGCGGGGCTCGAGCAGCTACGTCGAAGGAGCCTGTGGGGAAGAATCGGTAGTAACCAAGTGAGCGGGAGGCTTTGCCTACCCAAGAAGGGCGATCGGCCCTTTGAACCAACCCGGAGAGGGTCCGGCAGAGGAGGCCGAGGCGGTGAGGCTGCGGTGTCGCCGACGACGGGTGGCCGATGGCGCCGGTGAGGGCCAAATGCGTTGCGAGCCAGCGGGAGGAGGCGATGGGAGTGGCGGCGAGGCCGAAATCGTCGGAGATAGGTCGGCGGCGGCGGCGGAAGCTCGGGTGGCGTTCGGTGCCGGCGAGCTGCGGACGCCGGGAGCTTGGACGAGGTGGGGTGACTTCACGGCCGGTGACGGTGTGGGTGCGGGAATTGGGTCCTAATGGCTTGGGTCACGAATCGGGGTTTCTTGGGGTTGGGAAGATGGAGTCCACCGGTGAGTCTGCGAAGCGAGAGCTCGATTCGGCGTGGGAGGAGGAGAAGGGTGTGGCGATGGCAATGGGAGGTCGTACGGCTTTTATAGGCGGCGGGAGTGGGCTGGCAACGGGAGGGTGGTCGTGCCGTCGCGTCGGGAGCAGGCGGTGGCGTTAGGCGGTGATGCCACATCGGGAATCCAGGGCCTTTTTCGCGCGCGCGACAGCACAGTGCTGCCCCCGCAGCTTTGCGCCGTGCACGCGGGACGGCAGGGGGCTCGCGCCACGTGGCCGAGCGACGCGACCGGGCGGAAGGAAACCGCGGGCGGTGGCGCCGTACCGGGGGCGGGGGTAGTGAAACCAGGGGCGGCGGTGGTTTGCGGGCGCTCCGACCAGGTGATGGGACGGCTCGGGCAGCGCGTCGGCGGCCAACGAGCACGGTCGCCGAGCGGAGTGTGGTAGGCGCCGCGCCGGGGAGTAGAAAGAAAGGGGAGGTGAGCGGGGAAGGAGGGGCCACCGCCAGGAGAGAGGAAAAGATAAGAGAAGAAAAATAGGAGAAGGAAAATTGAAACACTCTCCCAAAATTTCAGATTTTTGATTTTAAGTTTTAATTTGCATTAGAGTTTCTTGAATTATGGATTTTAACCGAGGATTAAGCAACACCGAAAAAAGAAAAAACCCATTTCAAATAGATTATATGGCAAAGTACTCAAAAGTTTTATATTTCCAAATTTAAATTTTTGGGGATGTTACAAAACTGCCCTTCAAGTAATTTTGAGCTTTCAAGTGCTTTTCGAGTACTTTTCAATGCTAAATCTGCTTCTTGTGTTAAGGGGGAGTTTGTCTGAGTTAATGAGTTTTAGCTAAGAGTTTGTTTTTGAGATTTGTTAATGTCTTTGCTCTGTTGCTTTGAAACTTTCTTTTTGCAAATTTTACTCTTTGTTTCAACTCATTCGAGGAGGAAGTTGTAACACCCCAGGATCCACAATACCCTGGGATGCTACTAAAACTGCTCTACAACTAGCCAATTTACAAGATAAATTAAACTGGCAATATTTAATTAACAGGATAATATAAGCGGAAGCATAATCAACTAGTAAATAACAGAATAATGAGAACAATTTAATATTCATAATCAACTTAACAATAATAACCAAAGGAACATTGATCAATATGATAACTAAACAAGAACTAGAATTCTTTCTACTCTATTTCAGCATTAAGATTATAATCCAAGTGCATCGGTCTTGGTGCCACTCTACCCTTCCCAATGCATGCTCCAAGACCACACAGGGAGAGGAAACAAGAGTGAGATAAAAATCTCAGCAAGCAAACAGTTTAACAAGTTATTCAAATTACAAGCAATTTAAACATCATCATTATAATTCCATACATCCACAATTACAATTTATGTTCATAATTATTAAACCACCATAAACTTTCATGAATCATACCTCTTAACAATTTCAGATTTAATTAGCATAAGAATGCAGTCATTTAAATATCAGTTAAATGTATATGAAACATTTAGTCTTCCACAACTACAATAGATTAATCAGCAACATTTAATCTTTCACAAATAACAATGTTATATCCTCAACTTAAAAGCACCATCAAATACAATAAAACATATGTATGATAACCTCTCTACTTTATTAATTCTCACATCCACAATTGCTATCAACAATTAACACTAGAGAAAAGAATCTCATGCCACAACGCAACCCTTACCATATACAAGGGACAAATCCCATTCCACGACCACATCCACAATCCTCATACCACAAGTAGCTCACATGAGTCAATTCCACATTACAACTAGAAAGTTGTATATTCCACAAAATAACATCACCACAATATGTTGCATATGTATGCAAATGAATCTTTCCACAATGCAATGCATTTGAATGCTTCATGCTATGCTCCACATCACTCTTGCCAGGGCAGGAATTGTAGTTCATCGTATTACGGCAATATACGATGCTTCATGGCGAAGAGGTGCATCGACACTGACAATATACGATCTTTGTCAGACGGTCTGATCGCGGCTAAGTGCGGCGACATCCACATATGCAAATGACATGATATGACATGAATGATATGATAATTCATTAATCACATTAATTCATCCACAAGGAGCATTTTCATGCTCTCAACATCTCCACATCCACCACATGTTATTTTCATGTCCACATTATATCAATAAGCAAGAATTCCACATGTCTACTAGCATAATATCAACATATCAATGTTTGCTATCATCTCCACAATTAAAATATCATGCAATCATGGCATCATGTATCAAATTAAGATAATAATGTAAATTGCAAGTAGAAGGAATAACAAGTTAAACGATAGCAACCACCGCTACGTTCACTTGCATCAATCCGACGAAGCGAAGATCAACAAAAATTCAAGAGTGCTCAGGGACAAGACTACCAATCTGAAGAAATTCCCCAAAATTTTCCTCCTCTTCTTCTTCTCCTTCCTTCCTCTCTTTCTCCTTCTTTGCCTTCTCCTTCTTCTCCTTCTCCAAGGGCGACAATGGGGAGATCTCCTTGGGAGGAGGCGCACCACCGTGGGAGGAAGAGGCGGGGGCTGCTGGCTGGATTGGGGAAGGAGAGGCCCCTAGGGTTAAAGAAAAAGGGAAGAGTTAGGGTGGGGTGCGGCCAAGGTGGGGGTGGCGCACCCCCTTGGGCCCTTAGTCCAAGGGTGGTTGGCCCACCTCCCAGGCTGCCTAAATCTGAATTTTAAAATAAATTTTTAATATATTTTATTCCTTTTCTAATGTTCTACAATTTACATTTTCCCTTCCCGCGATTTACCGAAAAACCGGCGATTCCGCGATTCATTAAAAACTTTCGTCGTAACGACGTTCGGGATATTACAGAAGTGCTGTCAATGTATTTATCAAGGGGGAGATTGTTAGACCATGTGGATTGTCATGAATTTAGTGATGATGAATAATTGACATTTGGATTGCTTTGGAATTTGCATTTACGAAAGTTTCGGTCGATCGCAGTTGAAGGTTTTGGGTCCGAGTAGTTTTGGTCGGCTCCGAGTGGTTTCGACCAGGTTCGTGTGGTTTTGGTCTACTTCGAGTGGTTTTTGGCCAGCTCTAAGTGGTTTCAATCGAGTTCGTGTGGTTTTGGTCTGCTTCGAGTGGTTTGGTTGGCTTCGAGTGGTTTCGATAGAGTTCGTATGGTTTTGGTTTGCTTCGAGTGGTTTTTGGTCGGCTCCAAGTGATTTCAATCAGGTTCGAGTAGCATTGGAGTATCAGACGACGTTCGAGTAGCTTTGGAGTATCGGACAACGTTTGAGTTGCAATGGAGCATTGGACGACGTTCGAGTGCCACAGATGTATCGGACGGTGTCTGAGTGGCATTGGGGGATCAAACGGCATTCGAGTGGTTTCAAAGCCTTGAGTGGTATCTCTAGGGATCGAGCAGTGTGGTCTAAGATTTTGAGCATGGAGCGGTCGAAGCTATAGGGTTCTGGTATGGTCGAAGTGAATACTACTCAAAAGAAGTACTGTAACAACAGTGAGTAGTTGGTACTCGGAAGAGTACTATAGTAGTGGTCGGTAGTCGAAAGATCTTGGTACTCAGTAGTCAAAAGGACTTGATACTCGATAGTCGGAAGGACTAGGTACTTGAAGTCGGAAGGGCTAGGTTCTCAGAAATTGGTAGGGCTCGATACTCGTAGTTGGAAGGACTTAATACTCAGTAGTCGTAGACTTTTTAGATCGACAGTAATAGACTTCATTGATTGATAGTTTGAGACTTTGTGGTCGATATTCATAGACTTCGTGGTTAGTATGTGTGCTTTAACTCTTGTGATCTTCGAGTACCTCGAGTACTCATGTTGGGTCAGTGGTTGACTGATCTGGTCGTAGCGGTTGTCGGTGATACTTGGTAATCAGTGATCGATGATGCAGTGATTGGTTAGTGATTGGTAGTCATAGACTTGGTGATTGGGTGTCTTAGTCATAGCGATCGGTACTCGGTAGTCGGTACTCGATGGTTCTGTGGTTGGTAGCGATGCTTGTTATTCTCGAGTGTTCTGAGCGATGGTATTTCCGAAGTACTTGTGTTTGAGTAATCGATGAGCTAGTGGTCATAATGAGTGATATGAAGTTGGTGCTTTGGAAAGTGATGAAATTTGTGGTCGTGGATGACGTGTTTGATGCTGAATGATGGTTAAAAGTATGGTTTGAGTGTGTGGACTGATGACGGCCAAGTTGGGAAGATTGTGCTAGGGAAAATGTTCTTCGGTGATATTAATATCAGAGACGGTTTGATGGGAACGGGGTCCCGATCTTCCAACAGGTTGGATAAGTTCGATTTGGTGGAGTCGCGACACAAATCGATCAAACTTCGAACAACACGTCCGAACCCCGCAATCGCAGCACCACGTCTCCTCGGGTTATCAACAGCGCAGCCCGGTTGACCTCGCCAAGAAGGCTAATCCTCGCCTGCGAATCGAAGAACACAAGCAAGAACAAGGAAGATCACAACTGAATTGCAGATGTATTGATATAGCACTCGAAAGTTGGGGTCTCACAAACCGATGAACGGCGAAACTGTTCAAAGACAGATTTAATCTAAGCAAAACCCAACCCTAATGGTGGGGGTGGCGGCTGTATATAAAGGAGTAAGGGGCGTGCAAAACCCCTGGACGCGTCCCTAATGGACTCCAACACGATACAAAGCCGAGCGGCCCAAAAGTCGGTGTCGCAGCACCACGACAGATTCTGGACGTCCACTTGTTTCGACGATTTCCGTTGACTCAGAAGGAATTTTGATATGAGACCAGAGCCATTGGAAATGTTATCTTCTCAGCTTTCCATACATATGTGGAACGTCCAAAACGGAGTCCGGATGCGATCTGGGTGTCCGTTTTAGTGCGGCCTGATCCTGGACTCCGAATTGGATTGAAGTCGGCTTGAGTTGGACATCCAACATGATTCGACCACCCTTGCTGGACTCGTGCGCCTCGTAGCCCTTCTCCAAGTACTTCTTGATCCTCTCCATGGTTCCTAATCATAATTAAATCATTAGGTAGTAATCGATTCTCAAATGAATAAAAAAAGTACTTAGGAACGAGCTCACATGTAAATTTAATTGTCGGTAGCGAGCTCTAGTGATTGGTCCTTGAATATCAAGTGGAGGAGTGTTGTGTATATCCGAAGAAGTGATGTCCTCATCATCCTCCCCTCTTGAAGCGGAGTTGTCCTCAACTCGGTCTCATCTTCTTCTCCCAAGCATGGCTTTAAATCTGAAATGTTAAAGGTGGGACTAACCCCAAACTCGGGAGGCAACTCAAGTTTATATGCATTATCATTTATCTTCTCAACTATCTTAAAAGGACCAGCAGCTCTAGGCATCAATTTTGACTTTCTTAACTCAGAAATCTATCCTTTCATAAGTGCAACCAAACAAAATCACCGGTTCAAGTTTAACTTCCTTTCTACCTTTACTACCGGTAATCCTATATTTTCATTCATCTTTTCAATGTTTGCCTTAGTAGTCTCATGCATTTTGAGAATAAAATCAGCACGCTCCTTGCATCATTATGAACTCTCTCACTAGTAGGCAAAGGTAAAATATCAATAGGGGCACGGGATTGAATCCATACACTACGAAAAGGACTTACCTTGGTGGTGGAGTGTTCCGCTCGATTATATGCGAACTCAACATCGGCAAACACTCTTCCCATAGCTTCAAATTGTTCTTCAAAATAGCTCTCAACATGGTAGACAATGTGCGGTTCACCACCTCGGTTTGGCCATCGGTTTGTGGGTGACATGTGGTGAGAACAACAACTTTGTACCCAACTTGTTCCATAGAATACGCCAAAAGTGACTCAAGAACTTGGCATCACAATCTGAAACAATAGTAGAAGGCATACCATGCAAGCGAACTATCTCTTTGAAAAGAGGTCGGCAATATGAACGGCATCATCGGTTTTATGACATGGGATAAAGTGAGCCATTTTAGAAAAACGATCCACAACAACAAAATGCTATCCTCCCCTCTTAGTCTGGGCAACCCTAAAACAAAGTCCATAGAAATATCGCTTACGGAATAGAAGGAGCGAGGAAGTGGCATATATAAACCATGTGGATTCAAGCGAGACTTAGCTTTTTGACATGTAGTGCGGCGAGCCACAAACCGCTCAACATCTCGCCTCATCTTTGGCCAAAAGAAGTGTGTGGTCGAACGTCCTCCGTCTTCTTAGCACCAAAATGTCTCATCAAACCGCCTCCATCGCCTCCTGCAACAACAAAAACGAACGGATCCAACTGGAATGCATGGCGATTAGCTCTAAACAAAAACCCATCATTGATCACGAATTTATTCCATGCTTGACCCTCTTTACAATGCAACAACACATCCTTAAAATCAGCATCAAAAGCATATTGTTCTTTAATAGTTTCAAGACCAAAAATGCGACAATCAAGTTGAGACAACATGGTATAGCGTCGAGACAAAGCATCAGCAATCACATTATCTTTCCCTTTCTTGTGTTTAATGACATAAGGAAAAGATTCAATAAATTCAACCCACTTAGCATGTCTACGATTCAAATTGGTTTGACTACGAATATGCTTAAGTGATTCATGATCGGAATGAATGACAAATTCTTTAGGCCATAAATAGTGTTGCCACGTCTCTAAAGAACGAACAAGAGCATACAATTCTTTATCATCGTGGAATAATTAAGAACAGGACCATTCAATTTTTCGCTAAAGTAGGCAACATGTTTGCCTTCTTGCATCAAAACACCACCAATACCAATTCCGCTAGCATCACATTCGAGTTCAAAGTCTTACAAAATCCGGAAGTTGGAGCAATGGTGCGTGCGTAGCTTATCCTTCAAAAGATTAAGGACTCCTCTTGTGATGGCCCCAATGGAACACAACTCCTTCTTTGTCAACTCAATCAACGTGTGCAATGGTGCTGAATTCTTTGACAAAGCGGCGATAAAATCCTGCAAGGCCAAAAACTCCGCTTGGGAGGCGTAGGTGGGCGTGGGCCAACTCCATATCGCCTCCACCTTGGCTCTATCAACCTCAATTCCTGTGGAGTCACAACATAGCCAAGAAAGAGACTCGATCCGTGCAAAGGTGCACTTCTCAAGGTTACCAAACAAGCGTGCATCTCTCAAAGCATTAAAAACAGCACGTAAGTGAGTTGAATGTTCATCCATGGACTTGCTATAAATCAAGATATCATCAAAGTAGCGACCACAAATTTGCCAATGAAAGGACGTAAAACCTCGTTCATTAATCTCATGAAAGTGCTAGGTGCATTAGTTAAACCAAAGGCATGACTAACCACTCATACAAGCGAACTTAGTTTTAAAAGCAGTTTTCCATTCATCGCCAAGTTTCATTCTTATTTGGTGGTATCCACTCATAAGTCAATCTTTGTGAAAATTATAGCACCACACAACTCATCAAGCATGTCGTCTACCCTAGGAATAGGATGACGATACCGTATAGTAATGTTGTTAATGGCTCTACAATCTACACACATACGCCAAGAACCATCTTTTTTGGGAACCAAAAGAACAGGAACAGCACAAGGACTAAGTGATGAGGACATCACTTCTTCGGATATACACAACACTCCTCCACTTGATATTCAAGGACCAATCACTAGAGCTCGCATACCGACAATTGAATTTACATGTGAGCTCGTTCCTAAGTACTTCTTTTTGTTCATTTGAGAATCGATTACTACCTAATGATTTAATTATGATTAGGAACCATGGAGAGGATCAAGAAGTACTTGGAGAAGGGCTACGAGGCACGAGTCCAGCAAGGGTGGTCGAATCATGTTGGATGTCCAACTCAAGCCCACTTCGAATCCAATTCGGAGTCAGGACCAGGTTGCACTAAACGGACGCCCAGATCGCATCCGGACTCCGTTTTGGACGTTCCACATATGTATGGAAAGCTGAGAAGATAAGCTTTCCAATGGCTCTGGTCTCATATCAAAATTCCTTCTGAGTCAACGGGAATCGTCGAAACAAGTGGACGTCCAGAATCTGTCAGGGTGCTGTGACACCGTCTTTTGGGCCGTTCGCTTTGTATCGTGTTGGAGTCCATTAGGACGCATCCAGGGTTTTACGCCTTACTCCTTTATATACAGCCGCCACCCCACCATTAGGGGTTTTATAGATTAATTCTGTCTTTGAACAGTTTCGCCGTCATCGGTTTGTGAAACCCCAAACTTTCAGTGCTTCATCAATATATCTGCAATTTGGTTGTGTTCTTCCTTGTTCTTGCTTGTGTTCTTGATTCGCAGGCGAGGATTAGCCTTCTTGGCAAGGTCAACCGGGCAGCGCACGGTTGATAACCCGAGGCGGCGTGGTGCTGCGATTGCGGGGTTCGAGCGTGTCGTTCGGGCCGGATCGATTGTGTCGCGCCTCCACCGTCGAACATACCGAACCTGTTGGAAGATCGGGACCCGTTCCCATGAAGTGGTAATCGAGCTTGGATGTTCCTCGTGTTGAGTTACCCTCCTTTGTTATTTTCGGTTTAGTCCTAGAGTCCATGAAAAGCCCTACAAAAATTGTAGTCATAGGTTGTTTCTGTCCTAGATCTCGTTTAGCCTTTGCACAAGTTGATTCGAGTCCGTAGTGTTGAGTTTGTGTCCTTAGTCGAGTTGTGTTGCTGGTTTAGATCGTGTTTTGTTCGAGTTGTATTCCTTCCGCTACCACCCTTCAAACCCTAGCGTCACCCATCGCGTTTTCCACCCTCTCTTTTTGTTTTCCCACCCATATCCCACCCTCTGTTAACCCTCTGTTTCGTCATCCATCACGTCTCGTGATCACACGAATCATCCCCACCTTTCCCGAGCTTCGCCACCAGATTCCACAAATTCCTCCACCCGATCTTCGTTTTCACCCCAGCAACCATAACTTGGAGGTCCATCTTCAAGCGGCCATAACTTTTGCATCTGGACTCGAAATCGGTTTTTTTTTTGAAATTGGGTGAAATTAAATTTTACATCCGAATCTCCCCAACCGTCGGGTTCGACGAATTTATTTTCAATTCGGCCTGGAAAGTGTAGTACTCAAGGCTCGGCTGAATCACCGAATTTGCGGCACATTCATTAATTTACGTAGGCCACTCCTTACATCCGATTGAGTTGCAACTTTGTGTGGTTCCTATTTACGTGCTCGCTCTGTGAAAAAATATAAAAATACAAAAAGAAAAATTTCGGCTATAGTAGAGAGGAGAGAGTGCTATCCATAGCATAAACAAAAAAAAGAAAAAAAAGAGAAAGCAGAGCACGTTTTAGGTGCCAACAATTTATTTGTTTTGTGCTTATCTTTGAATTGAGCTTCTCGATTGCACGGCCATCTTTGTTCTCGTCGTTGCTTTCATATTACATTCGTGACTCCTTGTTCATCATCTCATACTTGATATAGGACACATTTAGGCCGACAACTAGGACCATACTTTGGACATTTATTCAGCATTACTATCTGTTATTGATTTGTGTTCCACCGACATATTTGGCCTTCAAACTCCATATATCTACTTACGGATAGCAGTTTTGACCTTGCAATCGCACTCCACGCTCGACAAGGTATCACGAACCGACCACCGGTTGTACCATCCATTGCTTCAGTAAGCACACTTGTAAGAGCTTGGTAAGTCACTTCCTTTGCGGGTTCCCACGCCCTTCCTTTGTAGTTGATAGGGACAATCCTTTTGTTTTCCCGTATTTCCACTAACCATGGCAGAAGCGAAGAGGATGGGACACCGATCGATTTCAACGAGTGTGTTAGTCGCGGCCCACTACAGGCTGCGCTCGACAAACAAAACGCTTCACTCATCGATCTCGGCGAGATTGGACACCATCGTCGCCGCCATTACCCGATTGAACACCACGGAAGGCATTGGCGGGTGGAGCGGCGGATGGTGACCTCACCGGTCGGATGGACACATTGGAGGCACGTCTACCACATGTCAATGATGGCCATCATCATGATGACGCCACGTAGTATGATGCGAGATGGCAACATTGATCGTGGGCGACACAAGATGCGCGACTACGTCGTCGTCTTCACAAAACCGACATGGTATGGGAGGTAATAACTGAACCGTCATGGTAACGACGACCCTTTGCTAAAGTGAAGTTTACCATTCCATCTTTTCGGTCTTTATGATGCTGAAATATATCTTGATTGGGAGATGACGGTGAAGAAGTTTAACTCTCACTTAGTTCTGAGCAACATAGAGTTAGACAAGCTACTAGTGAGTTTAAGGACTTTGCTATTATCTCGGTGGAATGAACTAAGTACCATGCGCTACAACACGATACATGGGGCGCTTAAAAGAAGCTATCGTGTCGTTTGTTCCTCCCTCATATAAACTTGAATTGAGAAAAAATTGCAGCGCTTAGAACAAGGTGATAGTTACATTCAAGACTATTATCTTTGAGCTTCAAAAGGGTATGGTGCGTTGTGGGGTTGTTGAGGACACGGAGGATAAGATTTGTCGTTTCTACGGGGTTACGGCGTGAAATTCGGGACATTGTTGATTATAAAGAATTTACTATCATCAACCGCTTGTTCCACCTTGCTATGCTTGCGAGAGAAAGAATTGCGAGAGGACATACGAGAATCAACTAAGGCACGCATGGACGACCCTTCTACACCCCATGACGACTACATCGACGGATCGCCCAAGTCTTCTTGAGTTTCGTTCTCCTCCACCACCGTGAACAAGATAGCAGCAGCGCCGAAGCCACTTTCCACGACACGCCTTGTAGATTCTTCAAAAATTCTTTGCGGGGTCGGACAAGAGTTCTTCTTCCGTGGCTTCAACGGGCGCTCCTCAGGCATTGATGCCACTGTCATGGACTTGGTCATGTGCGGAAGAATTGCCCTAGCCAGCGGGCATACATCGCCACGAAGATGGAGGCTACATCAGCACCGGATATCGAGGAGGATGATGATGTTCTTCGCCGCCACGGACGACAATGGCGGTGGTGATGGCGACCTTGTCCTTGGTGGGCGTCCACAGCGACGCCTTCTGAGCATCATTGTGCAGCGAGTCCTCAAGACGCGGTACAACAACCCGATAAACTTCAACGCCATAATTTGTTTCAGACCTTCTTTGCAATCAAGAACCGCGGCGTGTCATCATTGATGGAGGAAGTTGCAACAACTTGGTGAGTTCGATTTGGTCAAGAAGCTTGGCTTGACCACGCGACCGCATCCACATCCATACCATATTCAATGGTTAAATGACTGGAAAAGCTAAGGTAACACAAACATGCCGAGTCCATTTTCCATTGGTGCTTATATTGATCATGTTGATTGTGATGTGGTTCCCATGCAAGCATGCTCTCTTTTATTGGGTCGACCTTGGGAATTTGATAATGATGCTTTACACCATGGTAGTAGTAACACATACACTTTTATGCATAAGAAAAAGAAAGTTACTTTACTGCCTTTGACCCCAGCTGAAATTATAGAGGCCGATAGGGCGAGAGCTGCTGCTAATGATCCAAAGGAACATGATAAATCTGAAAAACAGCAAGTAACCCATTTGAAAAATTCTGTTATGCTTGCCACAAAATCAGACCTTGCTGCAATTGATGATGTTAATGATACATGCTATGCTTTTGTGTGCAAAGATGCTTTATTTTCTCTTGATAATATGCCTTGCACTTTGCACGCCTGTCACTAACCTTTTGCGGGAGTTTAGAGATGTTTTCCCGATGAGATACCTCCGGACTTCCACCCATTCGAGGATTGAGCACAGTTGATTTGATTCTGGAGCGAGCTTGCCAAACCGTCTGGCGACTGGGACCAATCCGAAGAGACTAAGGAGATTCAGCGCCAAGTCCAAGACCTTTTGGACCGTGGGTACGTACGTGAGAGCCTTAGTCCTTGTGCTGTTCCTGTTCTTTTGGTTCCCAAAAAAGATGGTTCTTGGCGTATGTGTGTAGATTGTAGAGCCATTAACAACATTACTATCGGTATCGTCATCCTATTCCTAGGCTAGACGACATGCTTGATGAGTTGTGTGGTGCTATAATTTTCACAAAGATTGACTTGCGTAGTGGATACCACCAAATAAGAATGAAACTTGGCGATGAATGGAAGCGCTTTTAAAACTAAGTTCGCTTGTATGAGTGGTTAGTCATGCCTTTTGGTTTAACTAATGCACCTAGCACTTTCATGAGATTAATGAGCGAGGTTTCGTCCTTTCATTGGCAAATTTGTGGTCGTTTACTTTGATGATATCTTGATTTATAGCAAGTCCATGGATGAACATTCGACTCACTTACGTGCTGTTTTAATGCTTTGAGAGATGCACGTTTGTTTGGTAACCTTGAGAAGTGCACCTTTTGCACGGATCGAGTCTCTTTCTTGGCTATGTTGTGACTCCACAGGAATTGAGGTTGATAGAGCCAAGGTGGAGGCGATATGGAGTTGGCCCACGCCCACGGCGGTCTCCCAAGTGCGGAGTTTTCTTGGCCTTGCAGGATTTTATCGCCGCTTTGTCAAAGAATTCAGCACCATTGCGACACCGTTGATTGAGTTGACAAAGAAGGAGTTGTGTTCCATTGGGGCCATCACAAGAGGAGTCCTTTATTCTTTTGAAGGACAAGCTTACGCACGCACCATTGCTCCAACTTCCGAATTTTGGTAAGACTTTTGAACTCGAATGTGATGCTAGCGAATTGGTATTGGTGGTGTTTTGATGCAAGAAGGCAAACCTGTTGCCTACTTTAGCGAAAAAATTGAATGGTCCTGTTCTTAATTATTCCACGTATGATAAAGAATTGTATGCTCTTGTTCGTTCTTTAGAGGCGTGGCAACACTATTTATGGCCTAAAGAATTTGTCATTCATTCGATCATGAATCACTTAAGCATATTCGTAGTCAAACCAATTTGAATCGTAGACATGCTAAGTGGGTTGAATTTATTGAATCTTTTCTTATGTCATTAAACACAAGAAAGGGAAGGATAATGTGATTCTTGATGCTTTGTCTCGACGCTATACCATGTTGTCTCAACTTGATTGTCGCATTTTGGTCTTGAAACTATTAAAGAACAATATGCTTTTGATGATGATTTTAAGGATGTGTTGTTGCATTGTAAAGAGGGTCAAACATGGAATAAATTCGTGATCAATGATGGTTTTTTGTTTAGAGCTAACCGCCTATGCATTCCGGTTGGATCCGTTCGTCTTTTGTTGTTGCAGGAGGCGCATGGAGGCGGATTGATGGGACATTTTGGTGCTAAGAAGGCGGAGGACGTTCGACACACACTTCTTTTGGCCAAAGATGAGGCGAGATGTTGAGCGGTTTGTGGCTCATTGCACTACATGTCAAAAAGCTAAGTCTCGCTTGAATCCACATGGTTTATATATGCCACTTCTGTTCCTTCTATTCCGTGGCGATATTTCTATGGACTTTGTTTTAGGGTTGCCCAGGACTAAGAGGGGGAGAGATAGCATTTTTGTTGTTGTGGATCGTTTTTCTAAGATGGCTCACTTTATCCCATGTCATAAAACCGATGATGCCGTTCATATTGCTGACCTCTTTTTCAAAGAGATAGTTCGTTTGCATGGTATGCCTTCTACTATTGTTTCAGATCGTGATGCCAAGTTCTTGAGTCACTTTTGGCGTACTCTATGGAACAAGTTGGGTACAAAGTTGTTGTTCTCTCGACATGTCACCCACAAACCGATGGCCAAACCGAGGTGGTGAACCGCACATTGTCTACCATGTTGAGAGCTATTTTGAAGAACAATTTAAAGCTATGGGAAGAGTGTTTGCCGCATGTTGAGTTCCCATATAATCGAGCGGAACACTCCACCACCAAGGTAAGTCCTTTTCGTAGTGTATGGATTCAATCCCGTGCCCTATTGATATTTTACCTTTGCCTACTAGTGAGAGAGTTCATAATGATGCTAAGAGCGTGCTGATTTTATTCTCAAAATGCATGAGACTACTAAGGCAAACATTGAAAAGATGAATGAAAATATAGGATTACTGGTAGTAAAGGTAGAAAGGAAGTTAAACTTGAACCGGGTGATTTTGTTTGGTTGCACTTATGAAAGGATAGATTTCTGAGTTAAGAAAGTCAAAATTGATGCCTAGAGCTGCTGGTCCTTTTAAGATAGTTGAGAAGATAAATGATAATGCATATAAACTTGAGTTGCCTCCCGAGTTTGGGGTTAGTTCCACCTTTAACATTTCAGATTTGAAGCCATGCTTGGGAGAAGAAGATGAGACTGAGTTGAGGACAACTCCGCTTCAAGAGGGGGAGGATGATGAGGACATCACTTCTTGGATATACACAACACTCCTCCACTTGATATTCAAGGACCAATCACTAGAGCTCGCCCGACAATTGAATTTACATGTGAGCTCGTTCCTAAGTACTTCTTTTGTTCATTTGAGAATCGATTACTACCTAATGATTTAATTATGATTAGGAACCATGGAGAGGATCAAGAAGTACTTGGAGAAGGGCTACGAGGCGCACAGTCCAGCAAGGGTGGTCGAATCATGTTGGATGTCCAACTCAAGCCCACTTCGAATCAATTCGGAGTCCAGGACCAGGTCGCACTAAAACGGACGCCCAGATCGCATCCGGACTCCGTTTTGGACGTTCCACATATGTATGGAAAGCTGAGAAGATAAGCTTTCCAATGGCTCTGGTCTCATATCAAAATTCCTTCTGAGTCAACGGGAATCGTCGAAACAAGTGGACGTCCAGAATCTGTCAGGGTGCTGTGACACCGTCTTTTGGGCCGTTCGGCTTTGTATCGTGTTGGAGTCCATTAAGGACACGTCCAGGGTTTTGCACGCCCTTACTCCTTTATATACAGCCGCCACCCCACCATTAGGGGTTTTGCTTAGATTAATTCTGTCTTTGAACAGTTTCGCCGTCATCGGTTTGTGAAACCCCAAACTTTCGAAAGTGCTTCATCAATATATCTGCAATTTGGTTGTGTTCTTCCTTGTTCTTGCTTGTGTTCTTGATTCGCAGGCGAGGATTAGCCTTCTTGGCAAGGTCAACCGGCAGCGCACGGTTGATAACCTGAGGAGCGTGGTGCTGCGATTGCGGGGTTGGAGCGTGTCGTTCGAAGCCGGATCGATTGTGTCGCGCCTCCACCAAATCGAACATACCGAACCTGTTGGAAGATCGGGACCCGTTCCCATGACTAAGGCTCTCACACGCACCCACGGTCCAAAAGGTCTTGGACTTGGCGCTGAATCTCCTTAGTCTCTTGGGATTGGTCTGACGCCGCACGGTTTGGCAAGCTCGCCTGAGGATCAAATCTATCGGTGCTCAATCCCTCGAATGGGTGGAAGTCCCGGAGGTATCTCATCGGGAAAACATCTTTAAACTCCCGCAAAGGTTAGTGAGGAGAGGCAAAGTGCAAGGCATATTATCAAGAGAAAATAAAGCATCTTTGCACACAAAAGCATAGCATGTGTCATTAACATCATCAATTGCAGCAAGGTCTGATTTTGTGGCAAGCATAACAGAATTTTTCAAATGGGTTACTTGCTGTTTTCAGATTTATCATGTTCCTTTGGATCATTAGCAAGAGCTCTCGCCCTATCGGCCTCTATAATCTCATTTGGGGTCAAAGGCGAAAGTAACTTTCTTTCCCTTATACATAAAAGTGTATGTGTTACTACTACCATGGTGTAAAGCATCATTATCAAATTCCCAAGGTCGACCCAATAAAAGAGAGCATGCTTGCATGGGAACCACATCACAATCAACATGATCAACATAAGCACCAATGGAAAAATGGACTCGGCATGTTTGCGTTACCTTAGCTTTTCCAGAGTCATTTAACCATTGAATATGGTATGGATGTGGATGCGGGCGTGTGGTCAAGCCAAGCTTCTTGACCAAGTCAGAACTCACCAAGTTGTTGCAACTTTCTCCATCAATGATGACATGTGCGCGCCAGTTCTTGATTGCAAAGAAGGTTTGAAACAAATTATGGCGTTGAAGTTTATCGGGTTGTTGTACCTGCGTCGAGGACGCCTGCACAATGATGCTCCGTGGCGTCCGTGGACGCCCACCAAGGGCAGGTCGTCATCACCACCGCCATTGTCGTCCGAGGCAGCAGCAACATCATCATCCTCCTCGACATCCGAAGTGCTGATGTAGCCTCCATCTTCTGTGGTGATGTATGCCCGTTGGCTAGGGCAATTCTTCTGCACATGACCAAGTCCATGGCAGCGGTGGCACTGAATGCCGGAGGAGCAGCCCGTTGAAGCCACGGAAGAAGAACTCTTAGCTGGATCCTGCAAAGAATGTTTTGTAGAATCTGGAAGGCGTGTCGTGGAAGGTGGCTTCGGTGGCACTGCTGCCATCTTGTTCACAGGTGGTGGAGCAGAACGAAAACTTGAAGAAGACTTGGGCAGTCCCGTCAATGTAGTCGTTCGCGGCGTGTAGAAGGTGTTGGTGATATACCCTAGAGGCAACATGGAGATGTTGAATATATCACATACTATGTTTATGATACATTGCTTTGTTCCTTGAAATAGACATTATCATTATTGATCAATGAGTATGTGACTTATTCATGAGACTCTTAATGCCAAAATGTTGCTATTTCTAAATGATCCCTGATTATATTTCATATGAGGAACAAATATGATTCAAAGATCAGCATATGTATTGATTGATGATCATGTCTCATGGATCATGGTATGGAGATACCAAATCAATAATATGGACATGTGTTAGTGAACATATGTTGGATAGACCCGCCATGAGACACCGCAGAGATTCCATGTGTCATCGGTTGGTCTCAAGTAGTGTTTATGTGGAATCCTTAGACTTGAGATCATCATGGTTCCCAAAGATGCGTAGTAGCTACTTTGGGACTACTAAACACTACTCCGTGGCGGGTAGTCATAAAAGTAGTCTTTGGGTTTGCCATGAAACATGTAGTGGGATGTGAATGATCAAGATAGAATTTGCCCTCCTTATGGGAGAGATATCTCGGGCCCCTCGATGTAATGGATTATGAAAGTGCATGGCCATGCCAAGGTGATTGAGGAGTCAATCACGAGTTTATAATCCATCACGGAATCGAGAGAGTGATTGAGCTATTAAGAGGATGACACGGGTCTCGCCTTGAGCTTAATCTATATCGTGAGGCAAAGGATTAGTACATGAGAACATTACTGTGTTCAAAGATATGATCTTTACGTATACTTTGGGGTTAATATGTCTTACTAGAGGCCGCTATTAACACGGTGACCGGAAAGGTGTTTCGGGTCGCGACCAAGTATCGTGAACCTCTGGTCGCACACTTAACGGGTTGGAACACTAATTCGAATGTGATTCGGATATGGGCTCAATTCGGATAGAGATCCGGATAGACTCCTATTGGGCCTCGGTCCACGAGGCCCAAGTGAGGAGGTCTATATATATGGAGGCGAGGGGTGAGGAACGCACCGATAATCCCGAGCTAATCCGTAGCCGCCACCTCGAGCCAAACCCTAGCCGCTCGCGAGTCTTGGTACACTCGCGATCGGCGTTCCACTCCCGGACATGTGGATCTGGGTGGGCGGCGCTCGTTGCGGCGTTGATCGGCATCAACAACCTCTGATTGGATCCGCTCGTGGTGTGGTTGATCGCGTGGAGGAGACGATCGGTTCGGGACGATCGACTACTTCCACTACTACTTCGACGCGTGGTTGGATCGGCTTCTCCAACTCTTCTTCATTGCATTGCTGGCGTCTAGTGGTAACGATCTATGATCCTTCTTTAAGCATGATGTTCTTGTGTGCGCGGTGAAAAATTTTGTTTTCGCTATCGTAGCCTACTCGCGATCCATTAGTGGTATCGAGCCATCTTGCTTAGTTTGCGATCTGGATCAGTGCATATGTTGATATGCGGTTGTAATAGATTGGATCTATTACGGACTAGATCAATCGGTCATAAGGGGTTGGAATATGTATGAGTTGATAGCATCATGTGGCCAAAAGATTAGTTCGTGCTCCTTCTTTGATGTACACGCGACTTGCCCCTACCTACCGGTAACACCATCGGGGTTAGCACACAAGACAATCGATGATTGAGACAACGAGATCGAGGTCTTGTGTTGCGGTCTCCTCAAGCATACCGATCGCGATGATTGATGTGATTGATCTAATGAAAATTGAGACATTTTGAATGGCTCGGATTTGGGTTGATTTGATCGACCCGATGAGATTTTCATAGCGATTTCATAGATGCGATCTATGTAATTCCGTGAGGTTGTTATAGAAACACATTCTTGTCAGGGCGGTAGAATATGTTCTACGCTTAACTTGTTTTTGCAAGGAATGATGTGAATGGTATGGCATAGATGCATATGTGATGCATGTGTGTTTTGGTGACTGTGTGTCGTATTAATCACAGTAGGGTTGAGGTCGTTCTTTAATTGTATAACGACTGCGTGTCGACTTGTGATGCTTGAGCTCCCCATGTAATTCATTTGCTACCTATTAGTTGTAATAGTTTAGTTCTTTGCTATGGAGGCTTCAAGCATGATGACAAAGAGGACAAGAAGTGTGGCGAAGAGTATCACCGTGGAACCATGGCGATGGCAACCACTACGATACAAAATGCCATACCATTCACGATAATGTGATTATATGCATGTGATGTTTATTTCTTGTCATACTATTCTTTCATGCCATACCAACTAAGGGTTAGTTTTTCATGATAGAATAGCTTCTCTCAAGAAAAAATTAAGAATTTGTTTTGATGCCCTTCCAATTCTTTGCCTATAAGAATCATGATCATTGTTTGGTAGGTCGCCAAAGCGGTACCATCAACTATCTTGATCTAATAGGGTGGATGTCGGACATCCACATGCATAGTATTGGTTTACTTGACAAGGCTATCAAATTAGATTTGGGCCTTGGGGCATGGTGTTGGGAGCCGGGGCATTGGATGCCACCCAACAAACAAGAGTCACATAAGATGTGATTAGCAAGTGTTGCTTACCACGTCACTAGGTTTCTAGCAGTGATGCCAAAGCTCACTAGAACTTAGATGAACATGGATCTTAACCACTATATGTCGTTAGAGGAAGACGATTACAAAACATATAGTGGGAGTATCTTTGTTAAATTGTTTAATGGAAGATCAAACATGAACATAGTGCTAAACTTTGCATATTCTTTGTTGTAGATCATGTCAACTAATGCCGCATCCAGTTCTTTTAATTTGCGATCTATTCTTGAGAAAGAAAAACTCAATGGAACGAACTTTTTGGATTGGTATCGCAACCTGAGAATTGTTCTCAAGCAAGAGCGCAAGGAGCATGTCCTTGAGTCTCCTTATCCCGATGACTTGCACGATAATGCTACGTGGTCATGCACGGAAAGCTTATGAGAAGCAAACGAATGATTACCTTGATGTGAGTCGTCTCATGCTTGCCACAATGTCCTCTGAGCTTGAAGCAATATGAGAACACGATGCCTACAATATCATTGTGGGGTTGCGTGGTATGTTTGAGAACTAAGCAAGGTGAGAGGTTCAACACTTGAGTCCTTGTTTGCGTGCAAGCTTGCGAAGGGAACTCGTCGACCCTCATGTGATTAAGATGATTGGCTACATTGAGAGTCCGGAAAAGCTTGGTTTTCCCTTAGCCAAGAGTTGGCTATCGATGTGATTCTTCGCCGCTCCCCTCGAGCTTTGAGCCATTCATTCGAACTATCACATGAACAACATGGACAAGACCTTGGTCGAGTTGCATGGGATGCTAAAATCAGCCGAGGAAAGCATTAAGAAAGCAGCCATCATGTGATGATGATGCAGAAAAGGCAAGGGCAAGCCCTATGTAAAGAAAGGCGCGGTCAAAAGAAAGTTAGCTCCCGATGAGATCGCGAGCGGTTCTAAGGCCAAGCAAGTCAAGAAGGTCCTGCTCGATGCGATTGCTACCATCAGAAGCAATCGGGACATTGGAAAAGGAACCGCCCAAAGTACTTGGAGGATCTTGAGAAAAAGAAGGAAGTACGACTTCGCTCCGTGTATAAATGTTATAGAAATCAATCTTGCTACTTCATCTATCGATTCTTGGGTATTTGATACGGATCGGTTGCTCACATTTGCAAATCGTTGTAGGGGCTAAGAAGAAGTAGAAGTTTGAGGAGGAGCGAAGTGGATCTTGGCGCTGGCAATGGAGCAAAAGTTGTCATGGTGGTGTTGGCACCATGCCATTGTCTTTACCTTCGTGGATTAGTTTTGGAATTGAATAATTGTTATTGTGTTCCATCTCTTTCCAAGAACATTATTTCGCTTCATGTTTACAAGCGAAGGTTATGACTTTAGATCTGTGAACAATGGTTGTTCTCTTTATTTCAAAGATATGTTCTATTGTCATACTCCATTGGTGAATGGGTTATATGTTCTTACTCTTGAAGAGTCATCGGTCTATAACATTAATACAAAGAGGCAACGATCGAATGATTTGAATCCCACGCTTATTTGGCATCGCCGCTTAGGTCACATAAATGAGAAACGCATGGAGAAGCTCCATAGAGATGGTATTCGCACTCATTTGATTTTGAATCATTTGAGACATGCGAATCTTGTTTACTTGGCAAGATGACAAAAGCACCTTTCACCGGTCAAGGTGAACGGCAAGTGACTTATTGGCACTCGTACATTCGATGTATGTGGACCAATGAGCTCAACGACCAGAGGTGGTTTTCGATGATTCATAACTTTATCGATGACTTTAGTAGATATGGATATATCTACCGATGAAGCATAAGTCCGAATCATTTGAAAAGTTCAAAGAATTCCAAAATGAAGTGCAAAATCATTTAGGCAAGACAATCAAGTTTCTACGATCCGATCGTGGAGGCGAGTATTTGAGCCATGAGTTTGGTAATCATCCGAAGGATTGTGGAATTGTTCCACAATTGACTCGCCCGGAACACCTCAATGGAATGGGGTATTCGAACGAGAAATCGCACCTTATTAGATATGGTGCGCCCATGATGAGCCACAGTAATCTTCCGTTGTCTTTTGGGGTACGCTCTTGAAACAGACCGCTTTCACACTAAGCGAGTTCCATCAAAATCGATGAAAAGACACCATATGAGATGTGGACGGGACAACGTCCTAGCTTGTCTTTTCTTAAGATTTGGGGATGTGAGACTTATGTAAAACGTTTACAATCGATAAGCTCGGTCCCCAATCGATAAATGCTTCTTTATCGGGTATCCTAAGGAAACAAAAGGATATTACTTCTATAATCAAGAAGAAGGCAAAGTGTTTGTCGCTTGGCAAGATGGTGTCTTCTTAGAGAAAGAGTTTCTCTCAAGAAGGGATAGTGGGAGCATGGTGCAACTTGAAGAAATTCGAGAAACACCAAAACGTTTCAGCTCCTACGTAACCACAACAGATGAACAAAGCGTTGAAGAACCTGTTGTGGACACACCGCACCACGTAGGTCGAGAGGTCACGTCGTGCACCGAGAGGTACATGTTCTTGACTACTCAACAACGGGACATATTGTTGTTAGACAACGATGAGCCTAAGACCTATGAAGAAGCGATGATGGGACCAGACTCGAGAAATGGCTTGAAGCCATGAGATCCAAATTGAATCCATGCACAAGAATCAAGTTTGGAACTTGGTTGATCCACCGATGGTGTTAAAACCATTGAGTGCAAATGGGTTTTCAAGAAAAGATAGACATAGATGGAAATGTTCACATCTATAAAGCGCGACAGGCCAAAGGTTTCAAACAAATTCAAGGTGTTGATTATGATGAAACTTTTTCACCGTCGCAATGCTAAAGTCTATTCGGATCATTCTAGCGATTGTCGCTTATTTCGACTATGAAATATGGCAAATGGATGTCAAACAGCTTTCCTTAATGGAAATCGAGTGAGGATGTGTACATGACACGCCCCACGGTGTTTTGTCGATCCATAATCGCCTAGAAAGATATGCAAGTGCAAAGATCCATTTATGGATTAAAGCAGCATCTCGGAGTTGGAACATTCGCTTTGATGAAGTAATCAAAGGGTTTGGTTTCATCAAGAATGAAGAAGAGCCTTGTGTTTACAAAAGGCTAGTGGAGCGCACTCGTGTTTCGGTCTTATATGTGGATGACATATTATTGATCGAAATGACATTCCTATGCTCGAATCATTAAGTCTTCATTGAAAAGTAGTTTCTCTATGAAAGACTTAGGAGGAGGCATATATTCTGGGCATCAAGATCTATAGAGATAGATCAAAAGGCTGATTGGATTAAGCCAAGATACGACATTGACAAGGTGTTGAAAAGGTTCAACATGCAGATTCCAAGAAAGGCTTCCTACCTATGTCACATGGTATAAATCTTAGCAAGAATCGGTGTCCTAGTACACCGATGAGCGGGATAAAATGAATGCGATTCCATATGCTTCACTATTGGATCCATTATGTATGCCATGCTTTGTACACGTCCAGATGTCTCGTATGCTTTAAGTGCTACGAGTAGATACCAGTCCGATCCAGGTGAAAGTCACTGGATTACCGTAAAGAACATCTTGAAGTACTTGAGAAGAACTAAAGATGTGTTCCTCGTCTATGGGGTGAGGAAGAGCTCGTTGTAAATGGTTACACCGATGCTAGCTTCCAAACCGACAAAGATGATTTTAGATCGCAATCTGGATTTGTGTTACGCACGAATGGCGGTGCAGTGAGCTGGAAGAGTTCCAAGCAAGAGACGGTTGCTGATTCTACAACAGAAGCCAAGTACATAGCGGCTTCTGAAGCTGCTAAAGAGGCTGTTTGGATCAAGAAATTTGTTTCTGAGCTTGGTGTGATGGCTAGTGCCTCCAGCCCAATGGACCTCTACTATGACAACAGTGGAGCCATTGCGCAAGCCAAGGAGCCTAGATCGCACCAGAAGTCCAAGCACATTCTACGGCGATTTCATCTCATCCGCGAGATTGTGGAGAGAGGCGATGTTAAGATATGCAAAGTACACACGGATTTGAACATTGCGGATCCGTTGACAAAGCCGCTTCCCGCCCAAAGCATGAGGCTCACACTAGGGCAATGGGTATTAGATACCTACATGGTTGACTCTAGTGCAAGTGGGAGGCTGTTGGTGATATGCCCTAGAGGCAACATGGAGATGTTGAATATATCACATACTATGTTTATGATACATTGCTTTGTTCCTTGAAATAGACATTATCATTATTGATCAATGAGTATGTGACTTATTCATGAGACTCTTAATGCCAAAATGTTGCTATTTCTAAATGATCCCTGATTATATTTCATATGAGGAACAAATATGATTCAAAGATCAACATATGTATTGATTGATGATCATGTCTCATGGATCATGGTATGGAGATACCAAATCAATAATATGGACATGTGTTAGTGAACATATGTTGGATAGACCCGCCATGAGACACCGCAGAGATTCCATGTGTCATCAGTTGGTCTCAAGTAGTGTTTATGTGGAATCCTTAGACTTGAGATCATCATGGTTCCCAAGATGCGTAGTAGCTTACTTTGGGACTACTAAACACTACTCCGTGGCGGGTAGTCATAAAAGTAGTCTTTGGGTTTGCCATGAAATATGTAGTGGGATGTGAATGATCAAGATAGAATTTGCCCCTCCTTATGGGAGAGATATCTCGGGCCCCTCGATGTAATGGATTATGAAAGTGCATGGCCATGCCAAGGTGATTGAGGAGTCAATCACGAGTTTATAATCCATCACGGAATCGAGAGAGTGATTGAGCTATTAAGAGGATGACATGTGTCTCGCCTTGAGCTTAATCTATATCGTGAGGCAAAGGGATTAGTACATGAGAACATTACAGTGTTCACCGATATGATCTTTACGTATACTTTGGGGTTAATATGTCTTACTAGAGGCCGCTATTAACACGGTGACCGGAAAGGTGTTTCGGTCGCGACCAAGTATCGTGAACCTGCTGTGGTCGCACACTTAACGGGTTGGAACACTAATTCGAATGTGATTCGGATATGGGCTCAATTCGGATAGAGATCCGGATAGACTCCTATTGGGCCTCGGTCCACGAGGCCCAAGTGAGGAGGTCTATATATGGAGGCGAGGGGTGAGGAACGCACCGATAATCCCGAGCTAATCCGTAGCCGCCACCTCCGAGCCAAACCCTAGCCGCTCGCGAGTCTTTGGTACACTCGCGATCGGCGTTCACCGGACGTGTGGATACCGGTGGAGGCGCGTTCGTTGCGGCGTTGATCGGCATCAACAACCTCTGATTGGATCCGCCGTGGTGTGGTTGATCGCGTGGAGGAGACGATCGGTTCGGGACGATCGACTACTTCCACTACTACTGACGCGTGGTTGGATCGGCTTCTCCAACTCTTCTTCACTGCGCTGGCGTCTAGTGGTAACGATCTATGATCCTTCCTTAGCATGATGTTCTTGTGTGCGCGGTAGAAAATTTTGTTTTCTGCTATCGTAGCCTACTCGCGATCCATTAGAAGGGTCGTCCGGTGCGTGCCTTAGCTGATTCTGCGGCCCCGCAATTCTTTTTCGCAAGCATAGCAAGGTGGAACAAGCGGTTGATGATTAAATTCTTTATAATCAACAATGTCCTGAATTTCACGCCGAACCCCCGTAGAAACGACAAATCTTATCATCCGTGTCCTCAACAACCCCACAACGCACCATACCCTTTTGAAGCTCAAGATAATAGTCTTGAGCAGAACTATCACCTTGTTCTAAGCGCTGCAATTTTTTCTCAATTCAAGTTTATATGAGGGAGGGACAAACGATTATGCATAGCTTCTTTTAAGCGCCCCATGTATCAGTTGTAAGCGCATGGTACTTAGTTCATTCCACCGGATAATAGCAAAGTCCTTAAACTCACTAGTAGCTTGTCTAACTCTATGTTGCTCGTGAAATAAGTGAGAGTTAAAACGCTTCACCGTCATCTCCCAATCTAGATATATTTCAGCATCATAAAGACCAGAAAAGATGGAATGGTAAACTTGACTTTAGCAAAGGGTCATCGTTACCATGACGGTTCGGTTATTACCTCCCATACCATGTCGGTTTTGTCAAGACGCACGACGTAGTCGTGCATCTTGTGTCGCCCACGATCAATGTTGCCATCGCGCATCATACTACGTGGCGTCATCATGATGATGGCCGTCATTGACGGTGGTAGGCGTGCCTCTAATGTGTCCATCCGACCGTGAGGTCACCATCCGCCGCCCACCCGCTCAATGCCTTCCGTGGTGTTCAATCGGGTAATGGCGGCGACGATGGTGTCCAATCTCGCCGAGATCGAGTGAGTGCGTTTTGTTTGTCGAGCGCAGCCTTGTAGCCGGGCCGCGACTAACACACTCGTTGAAATCGACCGGTGTCCCATCCTCTTCGTTTCCTGCCATGGTTAGTGGAAATACAGGGAAAACAAAAGGATTGTCCCTATCAACTACAAAAGAAGGGCAGTGGGAACCCGCAAAGGAAGTGACTTACCAAGCTCTTACAAGTGTTCTTACCAAAGCAAGGCAAAGGATACCTGGAGAGTGTGATCCGGCGATTGCAAGGTTCAGAACTGTGCTATCCGGAAGTAGGTATATGGAGCTTGGCAGGCCAATTATATTAGTGGAACACAAATCAATAACAGATAGCAATGTTGAATAAATGTCCAAAGTACTGGTCCTAGTTGCTGGTCTAAATGTGTCCTATAACAGGTATGATATGATGAACAAGGAGGCAAGAACGAATAGTAAGGCAAAGACAAAGAACAAAGATGGCTGTGCAATGAGAACTTAACTCGGGGCAATGAGAACTTAACTCAAGATAAGCACAAAACAATTGAAGCTCATCACCTAAAGCGTGCTCATCACGTTTTTTAGGCCACCGATAGCACTCAAAGACTATCCTAGGTGCCAAAATTTCTTTTTCTTTTATTTTGTTGTATTTTTTCGCAAAGCAGAGCATAGGAATAGGAACCACACAAAGTTTCAACTCAATCTGATGTAAGGTGTGGCCTACAGAAAATGATGAATGTGCTAAAAATTCGGTGATAAAATTTCGGAGCTCGAGTACTCAACTTTCCAGGCCGAATTTGGGCAAAATAAATTCGGATGTAAAATTTAATTTCACCCAACTTCAAAAAAAATCGCCTGATTTCGAGTCCGTATGCAAAAGTTATGGCTGTTTGAAGTAGAGCCTCCGAGTTATGGTTTTTGTGGTGGCCGAAACTAGATCGGGTAGAATCAATTGGTGAACATTGGGGCCGGAAGCTCGGGGAAACGTGGTGGATGGTGCTGGGCGATCACGAGACACGATGGATGACTCAAACAGAGGGTGGCATAGGGTGGGAAAACAAAAATTGACGGCTAGGGTTTGTATGAAAGGTAGCGGAAGCAAGACATCCAACATGATTCGACCACCCTTGCTGGACTCGTGCACCTCGTAGCCCTTCTCCAAGTACTTCTTGATCCTCTCCATGGTTCCTAATCATAATTAAATCATTAGGTAGTAATCGATTCTCAAATGAATAAAAAGAAGTACTTAGGAACGAGCTCACATGTAAATTTAATTGTCGGGCGCGAGCTCTAGTGATTGGTCCTTGAATATCAAGTGGAGAAGTGTTGTGTATATCCGAAGAAGTGATGTCCTCATCACGGTTTGATATACAAACCGTCTGTGATAACGCTTAAATATGCGAGCACTAATCTAGCTCTTCTAAACTGACCTCGCTCTCATCTTGTTTGCCAGATTTCTCAATAATGGCATCTAATATTCTTTTGATCTCCTTCCTCTCATCTATACATCATGAGTTGTTCGGCCGTAACCTTACACAGACGGCCAACAATTTACGTGTGGAGCAGCTCCTCCGCTCACGCCCTGTTGATCTCTTTCCTCAACTCGCTTCCATAATCCGCCAGCTGGACCTCATCATCTGCCATCGACAGAGGTGTCTCATTGCCGCTCAGCAAAGGGAAACCGCCCTCAGCCTCGTTCTTCTCTGCAGTGTGCACAAAGCGAAAGAAGCTCTTGCGGCAGTGGAGAGACACATGGATAACATTGCCAATCAAGCAGGAGCGGCCGATTCTAAGGAAGCTTGTCATGGAATCCTCTATGAGTTTATGGATTGTCGGGACCACGGATTTTCGAATCCGGACCCTCTGTGTATTACATCACTAGTCCCAGATCAAAGCTAGTGCACACAGTTAAACAGTGATGAATACATAACCAACCACGCATTATTACAATAATAGAGAGTACAGACCAAAAGACCTCTTTATTAAAACTGAGGTTTCAAGACGTCACAACCACACAAAACATAGCGGAAGCAAAACTAAACTCTGGTGAAGACCCATCAATACGCCACAGACAATTGACTGGGGAAATGCAACCTAGAACTCCGAAACTTATCGGTTTAACTATTATCCTTAAAACAGAAATTATCATTTTATGTAACATAGCAAATGCATTTAAATTTAAAATAATAAAATGATTTTGGTAAACATAGGTTCAAGATGATCGAAGGAGACTTGCCTTCTTGCACGCTGTCTGGACCTTCTTGCTGTGGATTGGAAACTTCTTCGGCGACGTTGGGTTCTACGCGCAAAATGACAAAACAAATGAATAAATAAATACAAATAAAATCACAAAAATACAAAATATATACTAGAAGGACGTTTATAATGAATATATGGAAGATAGGTTGGAAAAGAAATTACTGAAAAAAATATTTGGACCCAGAAAAATAGAATGGATTTTATGAAGAATTTACAAGATTTGAATTTGAATTTTGGAAATGCACAGAAAATTTGGAATGGAACTGAGGCATTGAAAATGAACTGGGTATTGGAATCTGAAATTTAAAATTTAAAATATCAAATAAATTTCAAATATTTAAAAGGATGGTAGAAAAGGATATTTTGTAATTTTTTATGAATTTAGAAATTTGAATGGGCTCAATTGGAGTTAAAACGAAAGAGAAAGTGCTCTCGGAAGTTTGAAAAGAGAGAAAAAGAATAAATCGGATTTCTGGAATTATTTTTGAACTAAAAAATCAGATTATGTTGTCAGCAAGGGAATTTCTTTTCAGCCGAATTATTTTTCAACGAGAAAATGGCTCTATGACGTCAGTCAAGGCCACAGGCTAACAGTTCGACCGGTGGGCGGTCTATGTGGACCGAGTCCGCGGACCAAAGAGAGGGCTGAGGTGGCAGGAAGGGTGACATGACGCTAATGTGGTTGACAGGTGGCGCTGACGTGTCTGCCACGTGGTTCGAGAAGGCTATGATGCTGACGTGGCATCCACGTGTCACTGACGTGGCAGCCACGTGGGTCGGGTCTCCTGAGGTGGCATCACGTGGCATCCACGCGGGCCGAAGGGGAAGGTGGCGTTGTCCGAGCGGCGTGGTGCTAGCGTCTCGCTGTCCGAGCGAGCGTGGCTTGCCACCGGGCGGCCACGCCACCTCACCGCCGACTGGCGAGGCCGACCGGCACCGCACGGAGGCCGACCGGCACCGCGACGGAGTTCGAAGGTCCCGGCGCGCAGCGGCGCGCACGGGAGGGCTCAGAGCAAGCGGGCGACAGGAGTTCACCAGATCATGGCGGCGCCGACGGTGATCGAGGGTGGTCGGCGACGATGCGGCGGCGGGGCTCGGGCAATGGCGGCGGGGTTCCGGCGGCTGCGCTTGGCGAAGGGGCGGGGACGGTCGTCGGGGCACGGGGAACACAAAGATGATGCTGGCCAGCTGCGGGAGGAACCGTGGCGGCGGCAATTTCTCGACGGAGCTCGGCGCGGCGACGAGGAAGGAGAGGCACGGTGCCCGGGCTCTCGGCTGCGGTAGAGGAGAAATACGAGAGGGAAAGGAAGGGGCACAGGATCATCGGGAGGGTTTATAGGGATCGGGAGGAAGCGGTGAGCACGAGCTCACGGAAAGGAGGAATTGGAAACTGGCGGCGGCGGTTAGCGGGGATTAATGGTGGGGAAATGGGCGGAAATGAATACGAATTGAAGAGGGCATTCAAACGCGCATTCGCTTGGGAGTTAAAGGGGAAGAAACAGTCGATTAAAGAGCTCGGTGGGGCGCAGTAATGGCGGCTCGGCGCGAGGAAGAAGAAGGAAGGGGAGAAGACGACTGACAGGCGGGACTCATCCGTCGGCGAGAGAGAGAAGAGACGGGAGCGGCTGAAGGACGGATGCGGATCGGACGGCCGATGGGAATAGGAGGGGTGGGCGGTCGGATGAAGGGCATGCGGCAAAAGTAAGAATCAGGGGCGTCGAAGGGTTTAATTGAAGGTGGACGGGGGAGATGAGATCGGGCGGCGGCTTATTGAATCCAGACTGTTGACCCGATACGAAGAGGTAAGTTATGGTGGATGGCTGAGATCAGATCAAGGAATAGATTGGATTGAATCAGGCCAAACACGTGTCGGCCTGAGATTAATCTGGATTTAATTTTCGGATTAATTTTTCAGAAAATACAAGAAAACTTTATAAATACTTAGAAAATAGTAAATAAAGTCTAAAAATCCCAGAAAATTCATAGAACATTCCTGGAGCTATTTTAGACTTAGGAAAATATTTTTAATTCAATTTTAGCCTTTAAAATTTTTATAAAATACCTTTTTGGGTTTTTAAAATTAATTTTTTATTCCGGAAAATCCTCAAAAATTCTATAAAATGTTTTAGACTTACTAAAAATATTTCCAACTTAAACTTGGTCTTTTAATTTTACAAAAATACATTTTAACTTTAAAATTGATTTTTAAAATCCAAAAAACGCAGAGAAATCCAAATAGAATTCAATTACTTTAAAATAATTAGTTTGAAAGTAAATTTTTAAAGAAAACAAATTTTTGGGATGTTACAAATCTCCCCCCTTAGAAAAAATCTTGTCCCCGAGATTCGGATGGACTAGGAGAAAGACTAGGGAACTCAACTCTTAGATCTTCCTCACGCTCCCAAGTTTCTTCTGATTCTGTTTGGTTGTTCCTGTGCACTTTATAGAATTTGATGGTCTTGCTTCTTGTATCATGTTCAGCTTGCTTCATGATTCTAACTTGTTCTTGGGTACTATGAAGTATTTCTTCAACTGAGAAGTACAGAAGACCACAACAAATCGGAGTGGTACATCTTTAGTCGGCTGCAAGCTCTGGGTTAATTTCAATTGCCCCTATCCTATCGATTAATTCAGAATTCCACCAAAAGGGCTTAACTTCCGCAAGTGTTCATCCGAGAAAGACATAATTATTTCAACTTTTCAAAAATGCTTGACTCCAATATCATATACCACAAATGCACCTTATTGATTTCACATCGATTTCAACAAATAATCCCATAAACTTTTATTCTTTGCTCTAATTTGAATGGACAACAAACCATATAATTTTTCTAACAAGAATCCAATAACATTGTGATTTGTGATTTCCACCAATTGTTTTATGATCATTATCTAATCTAACAGATCCATAACTCTGATCAAATAATATAAAATTAATCCAACCATTTAGTAATCATCAATCAATTTTAAGATCATCTAAGCAATAATTTAATATTCATTAATCCGCCAACATCAATCTCTTGATAATCATCATTTTGGCTCCACCAAATTTGAATGAATTCAAGTACCTTAATTAATTCTTATCGGACAATCTCTCAATTAATTCTTATCGGACAATCTATCTCCCATAATTAATTTAAATCCTCCAGATTATTCATTTGAACATCCTTAAATAATCTAGTTAATCTCATTAGTTCAAATTCAATTATCTAGCAATGATCTATTAAATCCACCAAATTCAAATTGACATATCAAAGTCCACTTTGCAATGATAAAATTAATCCACCAAGATATCTAAGTGTATTATCTTCGAGAATTCCATTAGTACCCACTCATCATCAATAGGTCCACCAAGCTCTATTAATCAATTAACTCCACAAAATTCATCCACTCTTCATGATTCAACCAAATCACCCAAAATTGATATCATGAATTGTTTATGATAATTCAACTTCTTAATCTTTTAATCTCTTCCTTTACTGGATCAATCTCTTAATACTAATTCTCCAACGACCACAAATAACCCCTTCAACAAAAATCTTGTTTTTCATCCAATTGCTCCTTTCAATCCTAGATAATAAATACAAGGCAAAATTTAGACTTTTCTCATGATCTAATTAGCTCCCCCAAGTTCAACTTTGTATTTATTCTCTAGTCAATCCACAAAGATGGCACTCTTTAGATTTATTTATAATCAATTGGTATCCACAAATATATCTTTTCATCTCAATCCTCCTGAATATTATCCAATCTTGCCAATTCTATATCCAAATATATCACGCTCCCAATAATTCTCCAAATTACCTAAATTGACATCCATTGATTATGGTAGCTTTCTCGACAAGAGTACTTTCCATAAGTTCACGATCTTCCATATATTCTTGGTCCTCAATTATTTTCCAAGCTCGGACTATGATGGAAGAATTTTAGCTTGCACTATCTGAAGTGGCAATGGGGTTAGCACAAGGAAAGAGGGAAGTAGCACAGATAAGAGATCAGGGGAACGACTAAACAACATCGCAAACAAACACACAAGAGAGAAACAAACATCAATTAGGAGAAGCTTAGCTTGAAATCAAAATAAGTTTTAAGGATGACTGTACTACAAGTATACACAGACTTGGTACAGTCCATCTAGCACACAAACAAGTAATATATAAGCGTTCTAAAATCATAGGATTTTACTTGGGTACTACAACGAAAGAACTACTTCTCGCTCCTTCATGATGACGCACTTCTCTAGGTGCTTCTCAGACGCAACCTCACTGAGCCATCTATAGAAATTATAAAGGGAAAAGAATGCAATTACCATTCCAAAAAGAAAATAAGTAGATAGAGAAGGAAGAATACCATGACGAAGGTAAGGATAGAAAGACAAGAAAAGACAAGGGTAGCACATTATTAAATTTTTATTTTACAAAAAAAATTTTGAAGCTCTTCTACTAACGATCATTCTAACTAGGTCATGTCCTACAGTCAAATTGGCTCTGATACCATCTCTGTCGGGACCCCGGATTTCCGAATCCGGACCCTCTGTGCATTATAGCACTAGTCCCAGATCAAAGCTAGTGCACACAGTTAAACAGTGCTGAATACATAAACAACCACGCTTTATTATAATAATAGAGAGTACAGACCAAATGGCCCCTTTATTACAACTGAGGTTTCAAGACCTCACAACCACACAAAACACAGCGGAAGCAAAAATAAACTCTAGTGAAGACCCATCAATACGCCACAGGCAATTGACTGGGGAAGCGCAACCTACAACTCCGGAAAGCCTTTGTAGAATCCACACGCGAAGTAGTTGTAATCTCCTTCTTGAGCTTCATATTCCTCTGAGATTTGTTTTGAGTGCAGCTGTGAGTACATAAAGTACTCCGCAAGTCTTGGGAAAATGCAGTAGATGCAGGGCTTAACAAAGGAAGGGTTATATGTGCAAAAATCTCTACCCATCGGGTAGAGCGGGTACAGGTACGGCTATATATTACCCGTACCCGCATACCTGTGGGTAAAATATACCCGCATACCATATCAATGAAGCATGCATGCATGCATGATGTATACAAATATATAGCGTGCAACAATACGGATAATGCACCATCCACATTTAATTTTGATGCTGGCTGCTGGTGTAGACTTGGTAATATGTCTGTGCTTTTGATTTAGTCAAAAACTTCTGTCATATTTTATTTAGTCTATCGGGTATGGGTTACCCGTCGGGTACAAATATCCGCGCGGGTGCGGGTACGGGTAAGTTTCTATACCCGTGTGCGGGTATGGGTATCGTAGCGGGTAGAGTTATATCTATCGGGTACGGGTATGGAATAGCTATACCCGTTGGGTATGTACCCGTTGCCATCGCTATATGAGATGGATCTTGGGAGTGTTGTATCCCAAGATAGGCACCCAGTAGACATTTTTGTCACTATTTTTAGTTCGTGAGGGAAAATAGTAGAACATATCCTCCATATCAAGGAGGTCATGTCAGAGGCGAACAATGGCGACATAGGCCACATCATGAAGAGACATAAGAGTGATTGAGCTATGCCCAAAGTAGCATAGGGGTCGGTCTCTAGGGTACCACCCACAGATAAGCACCTCTGTGAGATACTTTGTGAATGATGCATTTGAGGGTGTGCTGTAGATGGTGTACTCCAGTGCATGAGTGTTGCTAACATGCTACAACATCACCCACAAGGTGTGCTACAAGGTACCATCTTCGAATGCACTGGTATAGTACTATGGTAACCAATGGGTAGGCATCTACAAATTTTAAATGAGGTGAGGTTAGTGACCAATTTGTGAAAGGTATAATGAAAGACAAGGATAAGAAATGTTGCTAAGAAAGGAAAAGAGTGCAACAATGTGTTGCCTTGAATTTTCCTAAGTGTTTGCTAGTTCCTATGGATCTATTTTAATGTAAGCCTTCATCTTCAATGGATACACCTTTCTTCCAAAATAGGGACATTTTGATGTAAGGTGAGAAAGAAACCAAAAGAGCATTTTTAGATTAGGTGAGAAGACTAAGAGAGGTAATTATGAAGAATATAGGAATCCTTGCTATTCTTACCCCTCATTTTTCACAAATATTTTTAAATTGAAAATAAGTTGTATTTAGAATATAAATCCTTATTCTAATAGCTATTTTATCTAGGGCTTAACCTACAGTCAATATGGCTCTGATACCAACGTTGTGGAGACCCCACGCATCGAACATCCAAAATCACCATATGTGTTCTGTACTAGTCCCATGATTAGTGGCTAATACACATATTCACAACATCGAGATCACATCCATACACAGCGGATACAAGTAATTTACAACAATGGGGCAATATATAAGTGATGCATAATTAAAGTTTAAAACATAGGGCCAACCAATCAAATAAAATATAAGTATCAAGAATAAAGTGCAGTGGAAGATAGGTAAATAAGCAAAAGCTTCTAGTGGTGTGCCACCATAGCCTAAAGGCAACCAACTAGAGTTAGACCCTAGAAAGGCCCATCGTCAAAGTCCCTAATACCGGGGGCAAAGTACGTGTTGTCAGGTATATTATCTTCCTCATTCTCTAAACAACAATTATTTAAACAAGGTTGAGTACATTGTGTACTTATCAAGACTTATATTATATCGCAACATATAAATAAATGCAAGGCTATCAATAAGTAAGGATCTATGCTATAGTTATTTTTAGCATGAAGCAAGTTTCATTTGCAATATCGATAAGTAATAATTTACAACAGAATTGTAAAGAGCATTTGATATGTAAGGAATAACATTTATATAACATTAATAATAGTAAAACACATCCATTCATAGCCCTCCTCGACTATGAACATTGAACATTTCCCAACCATCGGCATGGCACACGCGACATGTACATGCCATCTGTTGAGACCCAAATATGCAAATTCGGACTCTCCTGTGTATTCTGCGTCAGTCTAGGATCACACTAGTGTGCACAGTGAAAACTTTGATGAAATATCGGACATGATCATGATTAACCAAGAAAGACTCGAATATTATTAATTATCAGAGTAACAACCTTAAGACCAAGCTTACAATCATAGCTTGAACGGCTAATAAGAACTAGTAGCTAAAATAAAGATAAACACAGTGGCCATTCGATATGCCCACATGCAATCAACTAGGAAGCGAAGTTCGAATCCTCCTTCAAGTACCTCTGGCTGATATGGTTCTTCTTCAGCAACTAAACAACAATGAGTATAGCCGTGAGTATATAGAGTACTCAACAAGTTGTTTGTAACAAGATGCAATACAATTATGCAAGGCTTACCAAGTGATTGTTGAGTGCTTATTTTACAGAAAGCAACAATTTAGAATAAATACAATAAATAGATTGAAATGCACTAGTTGAAAATGATTATTAAATAAATAGTTCAAAGGAATTGAGTAAATAACAAGTGAATTACCCATTCACTTCCCGAACCAACCATAACCAAGTTTTTATTAAATTCTACCCCTCGTGTGAAATCACTAAGCATTGTTTATGACTGGGGACACAGCTATTCGAATAATTTTACACTTTGCAGAGGTTGCAAACTTTACCCACATGATATGACCATCTTGTGGTGTCACCGGTATAACACACTTCCTTAGACATACTGACCAAGAAGATCATAACAAGGTCTTTACAATGTTCAATCTCAAACTAATCTCACCCGCTATGGATTTGCTGCCAAGTAGGCCGATAGTCCTACTGGTAAAAGCCCCATTTTGTGCCAACAAGACATCTCAATAGCGAAATCCAAGTTGAAATATCACAAATTATTTAACTAGGTCCATTCCATACTAGACATGTGGTTGTACAATGAGGCTCAGATCAATGGCACATAAAGTTAATGTAACATCTCATAAAATTTGAATTTGGAATCGTGTAGTCCTTGAATTATTTTGAAATATAATTTTTTTGATATTTGGATTTTAATGGTTTCCCTTTTGAATTTTTGGTTGAGGTTCCAATAATTAAAGAAAGTTATGGAAATAAAACAAATAGAACGCCAAGAAGGAAATATGAAATAATAGAAATTCATATTTTAAAAATCGAATCTAAAAGATGATCCATTAAAAGGGAAGAGGTGCAATTTGAGTCCACAAATTTAAAATGACTTTGGGCTCAATAATAATATTAATAATATCAAGAAAAGGTAAATGAATATTATATATATATATATATATGTATATATGTATATATATGTATATATGTATATAACATGCACCATACTAAATAAACACAAAGTTGAGTTGAGAAATAAAGAAATAAAAATAAGTAAATAAGTAATTGAGCAAAAACATGAAAATAGATATATACATATAAACAAGAGTATATGTATATAAATAAATAAATAAACAAAAAATAAAAATGAGAAAAACTTTGGCCTGGCCCAGCCGGCCCACCTCTCTTTCTTCTCCATTCGCTTCAGCGAAGCCAAAGCCTCGCCGTCGCCGCTCACCTCTGCTCGTTGTGCCCTACAAACTCTGCCGGCCGCCATCGCCCATGATCTCCACTGCCCCGCCCACAGCTTCTCCGTACTGTCGTGTCACCTTGGCCAGCTAGAGATGGCAATGGGTACCCGAAACCCGATACCCGGTGGGTTTTTACTCTATTAGGGCATGGGTCTGAGTCAATTTCCTAACCCATGGGTTTCTTAATGGGCAAAAAGCCCAACCCATCGGGTCTGCCGGGTTCGAGTACGTTCCTATAGTACCCAAACCCGTAAACCCATGGGTAATATAAACTCGATCCACAGGAGTTATAAACCTAGGCTCCCAGCCTCCCAGGCAAACCAGCTCAGCCCATAGCCCATTAGTCAAATACAAGGAGCAGTTGATGTCTCTCCTTTTGGTTTTGACTGAGTTGTGAACTGTGAACTTGTAATGATATGCTATACCAGTGAACTATGAACTGAGAATTGATGGAGTGAACTAGTGATGTGCATTGTGGATTTGTTGTTGCTTATTTCATGCATAGTAGCATATAAATTGAACTTATTGTTGACTTGCTAAGCATCGCATCTGCTCGCAATCCGCACAATTGTTGTTGGCGCGGCGACCGTGGGTACAGAGCACCCGAGTGGGCATGGGTCAGGCAAAATCTGCACCGTCACGGGTATGGGTTTTTAGCGGCACGTCCAACTTTCATGGGCACGGGTTTGAGATAGCAAAACCAGCGGGTTTGTGCCCGTTGCCATCTCTACGGCTAGCGCACCAGGAAAACCACCGCCGCCCATAGTTCTTCCGTCGCCACCCATAGTATCTCCGGCCGCCCATAGCTCCCTGCCTATCACATCTGCCTCAGCCCATGTAGCGCAAAGTCTGCTGCCTCTGCACTATGCTATCACACCGAATCCGCCCGCAATCCCGTCGCAGGCACCACTCTGTCGCCGTCGCCTGACACCGACGCTACCAGACGGCCGCCCATCTGTCGCCGGCCCCTTTCCGTCGGCGATAAAACCCCGTACAAACCTCCATTCGCACCGCGTCGTTCCCCTCTGTCTTCCACCCTCCAGAATTGGATTCCTATGCCTCACAGCTCACCGGTGAACCTTTCTTCCCCAACGTTGGCCGTTGGGCAAGCCACTGATTGGAGCTGAGCCAGGTCGATTCCACCGAGTCGGAGCATCCTTAGGGTGGCACGAGCCACCACCACCCTCGGCCGGGCTTCTCCCCACCTCCTCTTCGTCGGCACCGTGCACCCCCTCTGCTCGCCGCCGCCGCATGTTGCCAGACCACAACCGCCTTCCCCAAGCTTCCCGTGCCCCCGAGGTAGCTTCCTGAGCTCACCGAGATACTCCCCTAGCCCGCAACCGAACTTTCACCATGTGTCTCGTCGCGCATGCTTTTCCCCTGTTCCACCGCTGCCCTCGATCGCCGCCGACTGCCGCCACCACCAAATTGTCTGGTGGGACTGAGCCCAGGTGTGCACGCGGGAATGAGCATCCCATTTTTGGAATGCTCATGGTCGGCCGCCGCTTCCTCCGCTGGCGGTGAGCTCGCCATTCTTCGGCTGGAGGGAGGAGCGACTATAGCAGAGAGAGTTTTTAATTAGTGGTTAAGATAACCATTAATTACCATTAAGATAGCAGTTAGGGCTAATGATTGGTAGTTAAAACAATGAGTCATTGATGTGTGGGCCATGCCCTTTAATTAAGACCAAACCGGACCCACCTATCACAGACACAGAGAAAAGGAAATAAAAATAAAAGAAAAATTTTAAAACCGGCTGTGGGTCCCACTTGTTAGATTTTACTTATTTTTCGTATTTAATTAAATAGAGAACTTTAAAAGGGCATAACTTATCCATTTTAACTCCAAATTGAGTGAAACTAATTTCTAAATTCATCTAAATTCAACCTATATCCAATGGAACCAAAACCATAATTTTTAAAGCTCATTTGAATTTTTGTCAGAATTTTTTTGGTTTGCTAATTTTTATCCAAATTTTTACGCAACATAAAAATAGCATATGAAGCCCAGGAGGAAGAAGCCGAAGCCGAAGCAACCCTCGACGATCAAGACCAAGACAGCTGTGACCAAGGCGAGTCACTACTTTGATTATGTTGAACCTACATTTCTGCAAATTAAATTCTGTTTTAAATTAACAAATTGCATGCTGTTATTTTATATGCAAATTTATGTTCGATTTCAAGCCGCTAGTTATATACCCAATAATGATCTTGTTAGTATTACTGTCATTCGAAACCATTAAATATATGTGCCTTGTCGTCTTAGCAAGAACTATAATATGAGAAATTTCGAAAATAAGTCTGCAATTATTCGCCATGCTTAGTATTGCTTATTCGGGGGCACCAAAAATGACCCAAAACATCACTTTTAAATCATGAGAAACTGATTTGGCAAGTTATGGTGAGAATGATTGGTATATTTTGACATGGATAATTTATGTTCCCAAAAACCCCAACTTGCTTAAATATCTGGGTGGATGGTTCGGGGTGTGGTGCACGAGAGTGTGGCTAGTGGTAGCACTGCCTACATAACTCTAAGGACTGAATCTTGTGATAACCTTCCAGTGTACAATAGTACAACCACAAGCTGGTAAATTGTAGACAGGGCTAACTAATTTGCATCGACTTAGTATGGGTTGCGTCGGTGTGACCACGAGCGGGCAGAGGATGGCCACATCCTCCGTCATGACAGCACAAGAGGGGGCTCCTAGAAGGGTGATCGTACCCCAAAGGGAGTAAAACCTTAGCGGACGTGACTCAGCTAGGAAAAATGTATTGTAACAGCCTTATGATGATCCCTCAACCACATGACTAAGGAATCATGTGGGGCAACGAGTGGGTCGTCTCTTGTGGGTAAGGTGTGCAAGCTCTGCAGAGTAAAAACTATTTGAATAGCCGTGCCCACGGTCAAGGGCAGACAAGGGAATCTTACTAGATATAGTTCTATTTCAAAAACTTTGTGGGTGGGTTTGGAAAATAAAGTGGAGGGCAGAGAGAGGCACTGATTTGTGTTGCCCTGGGTGTCGCCCTAGTGATAAAGTAGGTGAGTATAATACTGAAAGTTTAGCATATGGTGCGAAAACCGTGAAATGGTGGATGGTATCTGGATCACTATTATTGTTGCCTTATTTCACACATTATGTTTTAAGTTCAAATAGCAAGGTCATAGGGAATTTCTATGCAGTATATTAAAAAGCAATTTATAGCAAATAAAATAACCCGATCCCTTCCTTGATAAGCCATACATGTTATCTATTGCATACTATGTGTTGGCTCGCTGAGCACGGTGGATTGGTGCTCACACTCGCATTACCAAAATCAGAAACAGGAACCCAGGACCACTACGCTTATGAAGATGCACCTGCCACAGATGGAGGAAATAACAAAGGAAATTAGGGTGGGTTCTTTGTTTTTGAGTCCTAGATAAGTAGGCCTGATGGAGATTGTGTGCACATAAATCACCTAGGATTAGATAGTATATGTTGCACGGACCAAATCTTGGGTCTACGGTGCACCAGGTTCGCAGAACAGTGTTGACCCATGGGGACCACATGACATAGGCTCAGCTTATGGTGGACTAAACCAATGGAAGACTCTATAGGTGATGTGGCTCAGGGATGACATCATAGCTCACATGCAGCACGGTGATCGAAGTGGCGCACGCGAACCGAGCAGACTCGCGACACGCCAAGTCAGGCGAGGTGACGTGAGGCGACACAGTTTAGTCGGTGGTGAGGACAGATGGCGAAGGAAGGGTGGCACTATGCAGAGAGGCTCATTGACGGAAAGGACGAAGGCGATGTGGCTCCATCGGCAGCGAAGACGAATAGCTACGACACTTGGCGAGCTCTTGTGAGAACTTCGATAATGGCGAACAGCTGAGGATGCGATGCTTCACTGATGACTCAAAAACGAAGATGATGGGTGGCTGAGGGTGAGGGAAATGAGGGCTAAGTGAGGCTATTTATACTCGGTAGGCACGGATGTCAAGAGAGACATGGCCCAGGAACCGAGGTAAACACGGTGGTGGCAGCGCTGCTCGAGGCAAACACGATGAGGTGGATGACGGGTTTGACGAGTGGTACTAAGTAGCTAGTGGCTGTGCGGAGGCAACGGTGGATGGCCAACACGTGGCAAGATGGACTACCATGAGCTAAGCTACCGACCAGGTAAATTGGGTTGGGACTTTGGGCTGGGCCAAGGCGTGTGGGAAAATGGACCATGCTAGACTTTGGGTTCTGGCCGAAAAGGCTTTAAGGATTTTCAACATTTATTGAATTTCTGAAAATGGAAAAAGGAAGTTTGAGCTTTAGAAAATAGAAAATAAATCTAGAAAAAAAAAGAAAATATAGAAAAATTTCTTTAACACAAGAAATCTAAATTAAATATATTTTAAATTAATTAAAATTTATTTTATTCACATTAAATCTTGTTAATTTCTAAAATTTTTAATCAAGCTTTAATTATTTAAGAAAAATCCAAATGGTTAATTTTATTTAAAAAATTCAAAAAGACGCTGAAAACCAATATGTTACACCATCCTAACTTTTCAATCAAACATAGTTTTGCAAAACTAAAAACTATACCATTGTGGTTGTATCAAGCATGCTCATAACCACGAGCACAGCTATTTAAATAGTTTTTAACAGTCTCGGGAGGTTATACAACTTTTCTCACATGAGATAATCAAATATATTATTGACAACTTCACGTTTCCTTTAGCGTGTGATGAAATTGATTATCATATAGCCTTTACATTACCTAGATCTAACCTTGCACCAACCCGATGAATGTTGAACCTCTCTTAGGTCCATCCCCAAGAGAGCATTCAGATCTTAGGTCCATCCCCCGAGTGAAGACTATCACTTAGGTCCATCCCCCAAGTGGGTATTCATCGCTATATTAGCAAGCTTTAGTCCCAACGCCTTGGTGAAAGGAACCCCTAAGAGCATCCTACTCGGTGTGGTTCCCATGTGTCAGTGACTCAAGTTTTAGTTTTCAATTTCATGAAAATTACTTAATTGATTTTGACTGGGCCCACTTGTCATTGACTCGTTAGCTTCAAAACTATTGTTAAAGTTAATTAACGATTTGACAGTGGGTGCCATGTGTCATAGTCTTATGTTTTAAAACCGTTTCTACAAGTGGGTCCTACATGTCATTCTCACAGTTTTTAAACATGGTTTTAAATATAACTTGAGTTAACTGATTAACTTGGGTGCACATGTCATGCACCCATTAGATTTTAAACATGTCATTAATGCTAAGCTAATCGCCTAACAGGTCGAGCCCACTTGTCAGTAGGAGAAAGACAAAGTCGAGCGGAGTGACATTCTGACGAGCTTGCCATAGGCATGGGGTCTATTGTTCAGCATTAACACAGTCGAAATGGAATGACTACATCCTTGCGCAACTCTAGGCAGTGATGGCAACCAAAATGGTGGTCAATGGTAACTGTGTGGTGGCAAGAGGCGTCGGTGGTTCACCGGGGAACTATTGCGAAGCTCAGGAAGACATGCATTCTTATTAAGACTACTCTAGTTGGCTCAGGGTGATGTCACAAAATGTTTGGGGCTTGGCTTAGGGACCAAGGGTCACCGAGGCTTCGCTAGCGTCATGCTCAGCAGTGGTACCATGAACGGCTATGGAGAGGACCATGCTACGGTGAAGCATTTCCAAATTAAGTTAGTGCATAGCATATAGGGACTACAAGGAAGCTACTGAGGGGTTGGAGTGGTCGAAGAAGTGTCGAAGCGTCCGGTCGATGGTGAGCAGCGATGGCGGTGATGACATCCACGGCACGGGAGCTCCTTGATGAAGGAGAGCTGCAAGAGATGATCAAGGATGCTTTGGAAGCAAGGGATTAAACTAGCTCTCACTGGAGAACAAGAATGGCTCGCGGCAGTGGTTTTGGCCAGCGATGAGGAAGATGGATTAATCCCCATGAGGGCCTGCATGACTCATAAAATTGAATGAGGGGAAGAGTTATAAGAGATAGGGAACATGATATGATATGGTTAGAGAAGCTGGGGGTCCACTGAAGAGCTCGTGCCATGGTGGATCTCGGGCAGAGCACGCTCATCGGTGCAAAGGGAGAAGACGTGTTCTAGGCATGGCGAGGAAGGAAAGACTCGGGTTTTCAAGGGAAAGAACCAAGGGTGAGATAAGGAAGAGGATGGCGAAGTCAAGAAGGCCTTATAAGCATGGGACGGCCGAGGGAGATGCGCGCAATTTCACGAGCATGGTGGCGAGACGGAGTTAGTTCTTCTCGGCGACGTATGACACGTAGAGAGGACAAGGAGGAGGGGAACTTGGCATGGCAATGTGACTGGTAGGTGAGGCCGAGTAGTTGAGCAGGGAAACTAGGGGTGCGGCATCAGAAAACGATGGCATCAGTGTGGCCATGGTGGAGCGGCGTGGCGCGGGGTGAGCTGGAAGACAAGCCTGCCAGCAGGCCCTGCTCGCTAGTGAGAGAAGGTAAGCTGACCTAATAGGTGGGGTTTAGTACCACTCATCAGCATCGGGACTTAAGTGACACAGAGAGAGGGCGGCCTGACAAGTGGGCCCTACCTAGCAGAGAGAAAGAGAGTTAAGGTAAGATGAGAGTTTATGAAATTTTCTGACATATCAAATGAGCTCAAAAAATTTTAAAATTTTTGGTGGGTTTGTTTGACATAGTGCATATTATTGTATAAATTGTTTAGAATTTTACCTACTTTGTAGTTTTCTCAAAAAATCTTGGAAGGCCTCTATTATATGTATCAAACATCATTTTGTTTTGAATAAATTCAAGAACATGTTCAAAATTTTATTTCCAGTGCTATAAACATATTTATGAGATTTTGATATTATTTCTACTATGAATGCTCCTAGGTCTTTTTAGGATCATCTTTTCAAATTTGATTTTGAATTTAAATTGAATTGTTCCCAATGTACACCTCTTTCCAAAAATTTGTGTTTGCAAGTTACTTTTCCAAGGAAACTCCAATAAAAGCCAAGAAAATAATATGCATACAAAAAATTTTAATTTCCCCTCATTTTTCCATTCTCTAAAATATGGAATGTTACATATGTAATCCCAATGTTGTGATTGTATGTACTAACTACTGATCATAGTACTAGTATGGAACACATATGAGGATTTTGGGTATTCAATGCCTAGGGTCCCCACATGAAATTAACATTTCCATTGTGTATTATTTATTGTTGTAATGTATAGATGTCGTGGAATAAATTTACACAACTTATATGGTTTTTTTGCTACCTTGGAAGTTATTGGAAAAATTGTAGGGAGGGAAAAATAAAGGAATTAATATTGCCATTGTGTATTATTTCCATATGAATGTATATGAATGAGGCAAACTCGTATCATAGCAATAAAACCTAACTAATTAGCAATTTACTAATTAAAATCTCAGTTGCAACATTACATTTGAAAGGATAACTAAGTGCTAATGCATAGAAGTGTTCCAAGCATAATTTAGTGCTAACAAAAGACATCAAAATATTATAAGTATTGTATCCAGCATCCAGATTGAACAATTTCCCTTGCAAGTTCATCACGGAACCTATCCATGGACCTATCGCTCGTATGTGACGTTGACGCATCTGATGCATCTTAAGAAATGACATAGCTTATGTATATCGATGGTATTGTGGGCACTTAGTCAGAATCCCAACTACACCTACGAAAATGCATGTCTATCGTAGCATGATCATGTATGAAGTTGTGCAGTTTCATGGTTACCACAACAATCATCTTTTGCTTGGACATTAGCTCAGCATCTTGAAAAGACTTGTTCATTTCATATTCATTGACCAAAGGACCTCTCAATGATATTTCGACCACTTGAGTAGTGCAATTGGTTGAATTTATGTTTCTCACCACTTGGAGCAAGGCCTCTCCAAAATTCAAGAATATGGTACATTTGCCCCTTGTATGGCGCTAAGTATCCTAGTCAGTTCAAATTATCGTCATCAACAAGATAATATTTCCCTGTAGCATACCATGCAAATGTCATTTGAGTGTTACAAGTGGATAAATTCTTAAATGATAGCAACAACGAATTACCTTGCGGAGGATGTGGCAAACATCTCTATCAACATGCACTGCATGCATGTATAGCACACTAGTATCATGCATAGCCCTTGGCTGACCAATAGATGCATATGAGAAGCGCATGTGAAAATCACATACCACCATCACATCCTGACTTGTATTTCCAGGTCTACCAATATAACTAACTTGATCTTCTGAGGCAATGGTTGCAAGGATGTGAGTACCATCGATAGCTCCAATGCAATCTTTGAAATGTAGCCACATCTTCCTATCATTTCCACTTCTACTGTGAATAGTAGAGAAGTTAAGAATGCGACATAACTAAGATTGTTCTCTTCATTATACTCGATGTTATCAGTAATCTACACTTTCCCCATTAATTTGCTACCTCAACATCAGCCAGCATTACTATTCATGATTATGCTCAAAATAAATTACCTACCGTGATGGCATGAGGATGATTACCATCGTGACAAAGATTACCATCTGTTACCATTCATTTATTCATGGATTCATGGAGAAAATAATAAACAAGAATATAATCAGCATTCATAAAATAATTAACACCAACTATTCCATGATAAATGCATTTACCAACAAGGAGAGATCAATCATCAAACCGACATCGTCATCTTTATGTAATTTATCAAACCGTAAATCGGCACAAAACATGAAAATGCATTTATGTCTTTCATAAACCGCATTTTATGTCATTCATCAAACCGTAAACTGCATGAGAACTGAATCAGATTATGCACATTTCAACAAGAAACGATTTTCCTTGAATCTAGGCAAACTACCGACTATCTACTCCTATATCCGCAACTTATGCTAACCAAGCACCGACATCTACAGATGATCAAACTTGTGCATCACTCATTAGATACTAGGTGCTACAGTTTCATAAACAAAAAGGAACAAGTCTACTTTTCAACCTTGAACTCTGGCCTTGGTTCATTTTTCAACCTTAAACTATAAAACCGTTCAAATTGGAACCTTGAACTACCGAAATTGCCCACATTAACCCCCCTCCCCCCGACCCAAACCAGCCATTTTTGTCGGCGTGGCACCAACATGTTCATTATCCACCGACATGGCATCCGTGTAGAACCTTGTAGGTTATGCCACTTTATCTCATGAACTTACATTTACCTTCTCGCCTCTCGAACTTATAGAGTCGTGTCACTTTACTCTTTGAACTTGTATTTTATTTTCTCACCCATAAACTTATAGGGCTATACCACTTTAACCTTGAACTTGTATTTTACTTTCTTAGCTCTCGAACTTGCACCTATTTGTACCGAAGTCTATGAGCCTGCTTGCTAACGTAAAACGTTGTGCTAGCATAGCACATGGCTAATGCAAGAGAGTCGGGCTCAATCTTATGGGCACGGTGTCGAGTCAAGACAATACCTCTTCTTCCTTGCATCTTGATAGAGTAGGGATGGAGAGTGCGAGGAGATAGCTAGTTGTCATGGCGGGCTCCGGTGATGCCATGCGCATGGCGTGTTCCTAGGGCCCAAAGCCGTGTGTAGAAGGAGAAGCAACTCGAGGAGGCTCCATAGAGATGATGGGGGAGACATTGGTGAGGTCGACGGCAATGAGTAAGATGATAAATGTTGTCCAAGCATGCTATCATAACTCGCTTGCCACTCCTTCCACCTTTTCCATCCTACCACAACACCGATGTACCCCTTCCTCGTCCCCAATCCAATGAACACCAATATCGCTCCAAACCATGGCGATAAACCTCTTAAATTTTCTATTAATTTAGCTCATGTCCCAAATTTGACCATGACACTACCTTCCTTACTTCATTGCGGTCCTATTAGTGCCACTCCCTTGTCGGGTTCATTGGATGGGTCTGCGGCATTGAGTCACGCCACCTCTCCCTTTCGGCTCCTAAGGAAGCGTCATAGTGATGTGCCCAAGAGGCAATCATAAATAATTCGATTTTATAGGCTAAGAGGGATATTGATCCATATGGGATTAGGGTTCTAATGGGCCTACAACGTGGAAGCCCATTAGCATGCTCTATAAATATGTAGAGGCGGGGCTGCAGTGTAGAACTGTGTTTAAAACCCCGCCGCCACTCCCTACCGTATCCCGAAACCCTAGCCGGGCAGCGGTGCTAGAACACCGCGCGGTGTTCCATCCCGAATGTGTGGACTCAGTGGAGGCGCCGCCGCTGTTGCCGTGTTGATTGGCGAAGCGCAAGGCTATTGCGAGGACGCGAAGAGGAGACATTCAGTTCGTGAAACGATCGACTGCTTCTTCTTCATTAACGCGCATCTACATTGGACCGAGCTGCTCCAACTCTTCTTCCGCTGCGCAGCGCATCTAGTGGTAACTATCCATGACTCCCTTACACGCATGTTTTCTGGTTGAACGCGGTAGAAAATCAATTGTTGTAGCTAGCGTAGCCTACCCGTTCTCCTGAAGGGTCATCCCTGTCATCCTCATGCTAGGCCATCCATGTCACAAGGTCCGCCATATCGCATCAAGCCGAAACCCATCTCCTTGGCCCTCCCTCTCGCCATAGAGCAACACCATCGTCCTTCCCGCCGCCATACCAACCGCCGGCCGCACCTCCATCCCCCGTAAGCAAGAAGAGGGCACCGTGTTGCAAGTGCGAAGAGGGCACTGTGTTGGCTCGACATTGTATCGACGCTATCGAGCCTAACCCTATGGCATAAGCCATGTGCTATGCCAGTTCACTATTTTCTATTAGCAAATGGCCCAATGGACCTGCGATGCAAACAGACGCAAGTTTAGGGGCTAGGAAAGTAACATGCAAGTTCAGGAGGTAAAGTGGTATAACCCTACAAATTCAAGGGCTAAGAAAGTAAAATACAAATTTGGGGTAAAGTGGTACAACCTTACAAGTTCGAGAATGAGAAAGTAAAATACAAGTTCAAAAGTAAAATGACACAACCCTATAAGTTTAGGGAGCTGCAATTTTCTCAAAAATAAATCTGGTGCAATAGTCAAACAAAATTGTTGTAACAAAATATTCCTTTTTGAAACAACAATTGAGAAGAATTGTTGCAACAAAATAGAACACTTGCCCCAACAATCTAGCAAAATGGCTGCAACAAATACAGGTAATGCTTGCAACAACTAACTAGAGAAGGTGTAAAATAGCAACGTTGTTAGCAGCCACCAAGCAAGGTGAGCCGCTACTGACTCTGATTTGTGCAATTGCCACCGTCGCTAAATGCACGCTGCTAAGACGGTTGCAATCTGCCACCATTGTTTATTCCTCCCAATCGATGCTACCAGTCGCCGTCGATTCACACCGCTAGGAGATCGATTCATGCGGCAGACGGCGATTCACACCGTGACAGCTCAAGATCCAAGTCACAGCAATCGCACGAGGAAGGTGTTTACACTCCCGTAGCTACTCGATATGTTCCCAACCACTGTTCCATCCTCAATTTTCTCACCATCAACATAATTTGTTTGCTTAAATCAGATAAAGATTGGTTGGAAATATTGTCAAATTCAATCGATTCAGAAAGACTGCATAATAGGGATCAAAAGAAAATGGTTTGGGGTATTGGGGAGGAGTAGGGGAGGGTAAAGTGACGAGTAGTCACGTGGGAAGCAGTAGATGAGGGGAAAGCAAGTGAGGCGTAGAGAGACACATGAAGTGTTATGAGAAATGGGGAGAGTATGGGTGCATTTTTTCAGCTACGACTGATAGTTTATAGCTACAGATGATATCATTTAGACCTAGTACAAGCGTTTGTGCGAACGAATTGAATGCTGATAAGCTGCTGTAAAAAGGTTATCCCAATAAGTTGCCTCGAAACAACGGCGGAGAAGCTGTCCCGTTTGTTTATTCGGGGGAAACCATAAACTAAAAAGAACGGTGCTTATATCTAAATATTCTTATTGCAACAACTCGAACAACCTATGCAACATCTAACATCTCTATAGGGCGATGGCCTTTTCTTCATCAACAACCGTGGCCACGGCTATGGTGGAGTCTATGCCCGCTTACAAGTGGCTAGCCTAAGTGACGCTCATGAGTAAAAGCGATAGCAGACTCAAAAAGGGGAGGGCATCCACGTGGGGCTCCAGCCGCCACCTTGAGTGGCGAGAGAGGGAGGGAGGAAGAGGTGCAAGGAGCATGCAAGCTTCTGCTAGCCACGGGCGAGAGAGATGGAAGAGGAGAGAGAGAGAGAAGAGAAGCAGGAAGGAAGAAGCTCTGGTCTGGTGTTATGCCTAGCTAGTTGGAGAAGATAGTAGAAACAAAAGGTGGGGAGGTCAGCACAAGGACATAGAAGGCATCCGATGCTTTTGATGGATTGAAGTGTTTTGAGTGGTTGGAGACCATAACAATTCCCTTTTATATTGTAAGTGAGTTGGAGTAGATGTTTGATGCGTCAGACGTCTAGACCATAACAATTCCCTTTTATATTGCAAGTGAACAGATGTAGAGTTCAAACTATGAAGTCAATTTTAAAGGAGTTATGTTTAGGGGGCTGTGTCTTCCTCGCAAAAAGTAATAATACAACACGTAAAATCGTATGATCATCACTGATGCGCATATATAACCCCAAAACAAATCATCATAGATATTCGATTTTATTCTTCCTCTATGACAACCAATATAATCTTGCCCCTAGATGCGTAGTACATTCTTTTTGGACGATTTGCATACTACATTTACTTATAAGGCCGGTATTTCCCGTCGTGTGCGTTTGCTACGCACGTCGTATCACACTGCCGCTTATAATTTCGTCACACTGCTGCCTATAATTTCCCACTACTCTTCGCTACAGAACCGATTATAACCCGGTTTCCGAAAATAAATATACCAATTTCAAAAGTATAACCCAAGCAAATCACGAGGCTAAAAAGTACATTTGTTTTCTTTACATTTAAGATCGACCATGGAAGCACTAAATGTGATACTGCTACCCAAACGATGCTCTGAGGCATGTCACAACTTCTACATATCAAATTACAGAAACAGGCTTAGTTCGAAACTAATTTGCTGTACATATCAGAACAGGATTTGATCCACACTTCCACAACGCATATCTCAGAAGATATGGCTTCTTGAAAGGACATTGATATGACGCGCAGGTAATTAGGGTGGTCAACTGAATGATTAGGTAACAATGGCCTGCAAGGTAGGAGGCCTCATGCTGCCCCATCAAACAGGCGGCAAAAGAAACTGCTACTCAGGCTTACTTCGGTTCTGGGATCCTCAAATCTCAAATCAGAAAGACAACAAAACACAAATATTACAAAAGGAACGGTCTCACATTTATGAATATCATTTCAGGGTCAAACAAATGACCTGCAATTTAATTTACACCATCACGTCTGTGGAATAAATATAAATCCCAGTTAGCCTGCTTCAGACTTGGACCACTTGCGGAACAATGGTGGGCTTCGTCCTGGCAACAAGCTGTTGGAGTTTAAGAGATCATCGCCAGTTCTTTCCCTCCTAACAGCGCTTTGGCCTGGTTAGCATCCCACCGATGGGGATTGCTGCGACTTCCATATGCAGCAGATCAAAACCGGTCTATCTAGAAGTTTCTTCCTCTGTATTGTTGCATCTCCTACGAAACAGATGTCAAACACAATCAGGATGGGGGATTTGACTCTGGGTTTGACTGTTGTACTAAAATGAATGGTGCTTGGATGTACAACATCCACTTAAAAGAAGGCGTATAAACAGTTATATTGGCTTACAGGTGCATAATAATACACAGGACGGGTCTGCCCAATCATCATCTGCTGCCCATACTGCAAATACAAAAAAGAAAAGAAAAGAAAAAAATAATTATTATTGTGCACAATAATAAACATGTACATTTAGCTCTAAAGTGGGAAATTTCCATGTTTCAGGCGTTGACTTATTTTTGCATGGCTTAATCAACTACAATTCTAAACACAATTAGGCATCATGTTCAGCAAATAGACAAAAGCTGCTGGCAAAATAATGTCAACATGTCAAAATGAAAAAAAAAAGAGGGAAGAGAAATATCAGAAAATTAAGGTTTAAAAGAAACGCTACTGCATTCATGTCTGAGAATGCGGAGCTGCTTGATCACAATGGAATGCAAGTCATTACGGTTAAGGCAGAAGGCACAAAGAAGGCAGGAAGTCAGAAGAACAGATAAATTCAGTTACATAAGGACCCAATTACCAAATTTAAAACTAGAGCATTAAGCATAACGGTACTTGAGATCAAAGATTAGCCAAGACATGATGTCCAGAGCTGTAAATCCTTACCTGCGGCCCAGAAGGATGCATGTAACCCTGGGGCGAAGGTCCAGGTTGAGCATTGTACACAATAGGCTGGCCACCATAGGCCGGTGGAACTGCCATGTAATTGGCATAAATGTCATAAGGCAATCATATACACTTATTCAGAAGCACAGCTATCACAAGGAAAAATTGTGCAAGTCACCACCAAAGTGGAAGCCCAACCATTTAACAAGAAAAGGAACACAAAATAGTTGGTTGAATATTCAAGGACCATCACACAACAGAACAAATGTACCATCCATTAGGTTCTTTCAGAAAACAAGATTGCAACTCCGATCATTTAAGAGAATACCAATGTCATAGAAGTGGGCCTTGGGCCTAGCCGGTTTATTATTAGGAAATAGAGAGTAGTTTCTATTTAAGTAGAGATATAATTAGAGATATGATATGAGTTTCTATATTGTTAGAGATATGATTGGAATTAGATTCTATCTGTTAGGGGGAGCTCATCTATATAAGAGGGCTATCGATGCTATTGCAAGGAAGCAGAAATAACAAAGGCTTTCTCCTCTAAAGTCTCTCTCTGCTCTAAAGTTCCTCTCCCTTCTACCGACACCATCCGACCATCTTCTTGGTGGTATTTATCCTCATGAACTAAGGTTCATGACAACTAATTACTTAGTTCAATTCAAAGCACACTTGGAATGCATGACCCAAACAATTTTCTGTCAAATCACATTTCACTAATATTACTTATGGTCCAAAAATATCCTTGTTCTAGTTAATGTTGTCAGATATAATATAAACAGGAAGAACAATTCAACCAATTTCAGTAAAAAATTACGATTGGAAACGGTGAAAGCCTACGACAATAAGAAAAGTTGGTCAATAAGAATCAATACGACACAAATGGATATTTGACTGCTTACTTTCTGTCAACATTCCAGTGCCACTCTTTGGTAATGCTTTTGAAAAATAAACTAACAAATACATCATAATTTATACCACTATTTGAATGAATGAATTATATTTGAATTAAAATATTGCACCCATTCCATATAAATTGCAAGCAACTCAACAAATAAAAATAGTACAAAGAACTAACCCCATGCCAATTGGTACACCAGGTCCAAGAGGGCAGTAGGCATGTTATTAGAATAGTAGTATGGTCCATCAGAAGCTGGAGGATGTGGTAGTCTCAGAGAAACCGAGGGAGTGAAACTCTTAGCATTAGGGTTCAGCTTGAATTCCTGATTCAGAAATACCACTTGTCAGTGCCCCTTACAGGCCAAATAATTAAAGAAATATATGTTTGTGCCATCCAAGCACAAAACATGGCTGAATATAATACATGTATATACAACTTCCTCACAGCCTGACCTTAGCATTTGGGTTCAAACTTGATTTTTCTGAGCTAAGAGATCCCATTGAAGAGCTCGGTGACAAGCCTGGAGCACTCGCAGCTGAGGTTACAGCAACACGCTCAGATGTTGATGATGTAGAACTACCAGGTCTTTGAGAGGATTCACATATTCAGCCACAGAAGGAAGTTTGCCAGATACGGTAGAATCTGGTGTCGAACCATCTGCAATTCAGAATAGTGCACGATAGGAAGCTCAAATTAATAAGGTCACTAGATTCGCTGTAAAATAAATGAGTGGTGATAGCACAGGTCCTAATTTAACATCATTTACAGCACCAGAAAGCATCTAGACATAAAGAGTAAAAAGATTTCACGGTTGTAGAGGGAAATTGTCAACACCGAATCATACTTTCAGCATTTTGCACGTGCACATGGGTCAATTCAGACATACAAGCTTATTATTTGATGGATGAAGGGATCAAGGGATACAATAATAATAAATAATAAATAAACAGTGAAGCTAAAACCTACTCCGGAACATGGGTATAATCTACTTAGAAATGATTCCATTGAATTGAAGAGGTACTCGCTATATCCACAACTGGATCGCATTTAATTTTTGATATAATGACTTTGTAACAGCTAGAATTTATCATTTATCAGTACATCTTAAAATTACCCATCATGGTATTATCTTGGCACATTCAACTGCCTCATAAAGGCACAAACTACCACAACAAAACAAAAAAACCAAGAACAAACATCAGAAAACTATAGAGCTAAAAGCTAACACATGGCATCCAAATGATTGTCAACAGAGCAAAGAATACACTTAAACTTCCAGTTGATGCATAAATTTACTGCCCACCTTCAGAAATCAATGATCTACTGCCTTCAGATAACTGTTAAGAAAAAAAAAACTGAATTCAGGTATGAGAAGAAAGTAATCATTGTTATATTAACACAAAAGGAAGCTTACAGTATTCTCAGGTTGCAAATTCCTGTTGTCCTTGTCACCACTGCTATCTTTGCTCTGCTTGTCATCCAACCTAAGGTTCATAATAACGAGTCAAACATTGTCCCACGAAATCAATGATATTGCCATTAAAATTCTATATCCTAAAAGGTTCTTACTAGGGCAGTCAACATAGTCATGCTAATGAACAGCAAAGTAGCCTAGCAACCAGGAATATAGTAGTCCCCATGGGGAAAAATGAAAGTAAATATTTAACCAGTTAACACTGAAATGGAATTGTAACAAACCATGCATAAGCACCAAAGTTACTGAATTGGTTGTAGCCCCTGCAAACCACGATTCTGGTCGCGCAAACTGTATATCATATTCACGAACAAAAGAGGCATACCCCTTAACGAACCTTACTTCTGTAAAGTAGCATACCATGAACCCGCACAGCGAATTCGATGAACCACGCTTCAGGTAACAATGATAAGTACATATGGTACTGACATAACAGCACAGGAAAAACAGCTGGATGCCAAAGTGCCAAGCATATGCTCTATGATCAAGGCAAAACTTGTATCCAGGTAGCCTGTTTCCATGTTGAGGTGGAACATGGAAGAAATTATGCTTGTCATAATTGATTTATTAAAATTCTAGGTGGATCACGGAAGAAGTTATTCTTTCAACTTAGATGGCACTGTCCACACTCACCCAAAAAATGTTAGGCATATTTGAAGTATCTAATAACTCCGCCTATGTAGTTTTCTACATAGCCTGTCCCAAACCAGGAAAAAGAAGAGTTGTGTTAGGCTTGGCAAGCCAACGTAAAATCA